>JACXIM010000093.1:22754-48179 GCA_014737505.1 Bombus sibiricus
AAAAAAAAAAAAAAAAAAAAAAAAAAAAAAAAAAAAAAACAAAGGATATAACCTAACAAACACGAAGATGGTATCCCGCTGGGGGTAACCCTCCACATGCTATGTATATTTAAGTTATAATATTTTACCAAATGTCCTACTGGACAAATTGTAAAATTACAATAAATAATATAAAAAAAAAATCCGCTCAGAAACAGTAATCAGATAGACGAAACATCCTGCATGCCACAGCTATCGAAACAATAACCAAATAGTTACGGAATAGCCGCCTCTGACATATCCACATCTGACGATAATGTGAAATTAATCACATCTCAACCTACATCAGAGATAAGACATCGACTCCGAGCTTCGGACTCCTTTGGACACATCACCACCTTATCATCATAACCTACACCAAGGCTGTGATGCACCTTAGTCCACATCAAAGATAGGATATCAACCACCGAACTTCGGACTCTCTTAGACATTATAGCCCACATAGAAGCTATGGCACACCTTAGTCTACATCATAGATAAGACATCGACCCTCGACCTTCGGACACTTCTCCACATCATAACCTACACCGAGCCCCTCAACATCCTTAAAACAAAATGTATATAAACCGAGACTTCAGACAGCTCGGGCAGTTCTTGTTCTAGTTCCTGTTCTTGCGCAGCCCCTTTCTCCGGTTCAGTGTCATTCTATTGCTTGTAAGTGGTAAATTTATAATAAAGTTCGATGAAAGAAAATTAATAGTCGGGTTACGACTCAGCATTCTTTTCTCTTATCATCTAACCCTGAAGTTTACGTGACAAGATCGCGAGTGACTTTTTTGTCACGATGATGCTGCAGAGGAAAACTATGTTGGTGTCACGTAAACTTCAGGGTTGGATGATGGTCTTCTTGAGCGTGTGACAATGGAGTGTGTCTAAAGATACGAGATCATCGGATTTATCGAGAGAAGCCTTCGTTCGGAAAGTGAAGAAAATGGACGTTAATTGGTTAATTTCTATGTTGGTGGTTAGAGAAGGATGCTAGCTGCCCTTGAGAGAAAGTTGTTAGCAGGAAGCGTCACCTGTGAGAAAAGCAGACTTCCCGTATCTTCCCGTAGTAGGTGGTATATTTAGGGACTGTTAGGATAAAGACTGTTTGTCCGTTTGAAGGACCTTAGTTAACTAAATCCTAAGATTTATAGCATTCTCCAACGATTCCAATCAAAAACTCTAAGATCCTTAATAGATGCATCTTGGTATGTTACCAACGAAACAATACATCGTGACCTTAAGATACCCACAGTTAAAGAAGAAATATCCAAGTTCAGAAACAGATATAATATAAGAGTTAACAACCACCAAAACCCATTAGTTACTCAATTACTTGACACGACGGATCAGATCCGCAGACTAAAAAGACAATACCCTTTAGATTGAAGCATTAGATTCAACTAGAATCAAACATACTATAAACTCTTATAATCCAAGTTACAGTACCACGCCAAAAGAATTTACTTATAATTCTCAATGCGAATTGATTGTAAATAGTCTACCAAATAAAAAAAAAAGAAGAAAAGATTTATAGGTCCTCAGGTTAGCTGAACATGTACTGCGGAGATGCATCGACATCTGGTAATCATCTTGCCCAAAGAATAGGGTCTGTGTGTGGTGAACCACGGGACAGAAACCGTTGGAATGTTTACTGTCGAGTGCCGCTACAATTATTTCTTTTTAAGGAGAGCTATACAATTACTTCATACCTCTGTTAGGTAAAAACGTTCATTCCGTGACCGCGGCTACGTTTAGCGACTAGTTATCACTTCGAGCCCAAGCTCATTATCACAAATCTCGGACAATTATAATCGGGTTAAATCATAAAGACTAAAGTTTTGGGGATTTTCCCAAGAATTCCAAAGGGAAGGCCCCGGTATCCTTTCATCTCCGACATATGTTTCGACAGTAGTGATCGAGAGAGATGGGGTTTTGCTAACGATAACTTTGTGGAATTCTCTACATAACGTTAACGCAACGATTTGATACAAGATTAGAAATGCAAATGCTGATATTGTGGTATGAAGTGTTTTAGGGTTAATGATGTTTCCGGGCAATACATAACAGTACTGTTGATCATAATAAATAATCTTAAGAAACAATTAAGAAACATTCTTACTTACTTATAAATGTACTTATCAATGTCCATAAAATAGGGAAGCATCTAGGCGCTCGCATAATTAAAACTCTCCCCATAGTTTCTGGGTAATTTATTTCAACGATTTCAATAATACGTAATAGAGCCTGTAACAAAAATGTATTGTAAATAGTTCACCCTTGTAGTAAGTAGTACTAAAATAATATTCAGTAAGGAAATGTTTGTTTAACTAAAATTACAATATATGTGTGACACTATGATTTATATATTAAAACATTTTTCTTCTGGCAGATTTCATGCCACATATAAAAAATTTAAGAGGTGTTTTTGCAAGCTAAAATGAGACGAAACTAAAAATAAGTTATGTTTGGGACTCTATTTATTAATTATTGAAAATATCAACGAAGTTTGACAAATTTGTCTACACAAATAAATGCTTAAGCGACAGGAAATACACAACTACGACCGAACGTAAAAATTAAATGTACATATATTAAACACGTATATACGCTTTCTACTACGCCATTCTATAAGTAATGTTGTTTCTTATTTTTAAATAAGCATTCATATGATTGAATGATGTGTTTATATAATTTCCTTTATATCTTTGAAAAATTCTGCATTGTTGAACGTAGAGTTTGAAATATTCAAACTAGTACCTTTTACTTATCCAGTTAACTGCGTTTGACGTGTATATACGTCAATCCAAAACTTTATTTCGGTGCGGTTGACGATACTCGTCGTATGAAATAAGAAGTTACCATTTACTATAAAAACTCAAAATGTTAGTAAAAAGTAATATAAATGACGTTTAGTGGCATGTTTCCTTTATACTTCTAGAAAAGCTATTATGTATTTTATAAAAAAAAGTTTGATTATTTGATTATTCTCTTTGGTGCGTATATCGGCTATTCTCTGAATTGTTTTGCGTTTTATACCAGCTTATATAACTTATACCAGTTTATATAGTTTATAACACCATCAAAGGCAAATCCACTTCGAAGATATGCCATCTGCTCAAAAAATTGAATCCATAAGGAATTACTGAAGGGCTTCTATACAAACTTAAAAAAATCCTACCACATACCTACTACTCCACCCTAAAGTCCTACCTAACCAATAGACAATTCATGGTCAAATACTTAGACGCCACTACCACAACATTCCCAATAGAAGCTGGCATACCCCAAGGTAGTGTCCTCGGACCCCTGCTGTTCTCCATCTACACTGCCGATTTACCAATATCTACAGAGATAACCATAGCAACATTCGCCGACGATACAGCGCTATTAGCCTCCCACACGGATCCGATAATTGCTTCTTCCACTCTCCAGCGAAGTCTTGACTCTATGGAAAAGTGGTTTCATAAATGGGGCTTCAAAATTAATGAAAAAAAAATCCACACATGTAACCTTCACACTGCGAAAACAAACCTGCCCTCAGGTCNACCATCAACAATACAATAATACCTAGCAAAGACACAGTCAGGTACCTGGGAATGACCCTGGACAGGAGATTAACGCGGAAGAATCACATCCAAGACAAAACGAAACTACTAAAGGACAAACTTAAAAAATTTTATTGGCTCACTGGCCGACGCTCCAACCTTAGTACACAGAACAAAATTACCCTCTATAAGACCGTAATAAAACCTGTCTGGACCTACGGAATCCAAGTATGGGGAACAGCAAGTAATTCCAATATTGAAATACTTCAACGCTTCCAATCGAAAACGCTAAGATCCCTATTAAATGCACCCTGGTATGTCACCAACGAAACAATCCACCGCGACCTCAAGATACCCACAGTCAAAGAAGAAATATACAAGTTCAAAAGCAGATATAACACAAGAGTCAACAACCATCACAACCCATTAGTCACCCAACTACTTGACACGACGGATCAGACCCTCAGACTAAAAAGAAAATACCCTTTAGATTGAAGCATTAAACTAGAATCAATCATAACATAAATTATTATAATCCAAGTTACTGTACCACGCCAAATGAAGTTACTTAAAATTCTCTAGCAGAATTGATTGTAAATAAACTACCAAAAAAAAAAAAATAAGTTACATTACTGGTGTTCAACCTGCAAAGTGCCACTTTGTGTGGTACCTTGCAGTATTTATTTGAAAAATACCACACTGAAATCAAATAAATTTTTAAAATTTTTCTTATTTATGTATTGTAATACTTTCTGTCTATTTTAAAGCTTTTAATAACACTATCTTTTTAAACAATGAATTGTAAATATTTTATGGGATAAAAATGTAATCCTTGTTCGTTTTGCTTTACTTCTTTCGTAAAATTTATAATAAGTGCATTTGTCCTGCGTTTGGCGTGTATACGCTGTATAAATCTGGTTGTTAACAGGATAACATGTTCGTCACCCAGTGTGATTCGGCTAAGTTTCCTGCTGGGCCCAAATCCGACCGCCGGTAGGCAGAACGTAAATAGAGCGACAAGCGGGAATTCATTGTTTATCGCCTTCGATTCATTGCAAAGAATTTAGTTCTGAAATGGAGAAAGCGATAAGCTTTCCAGTTAAAGTATTCCGAGGGATCTCATGGCAGATATTTCAGATCTTTCATTTAGTCGAGACGCATCTTATGAGACGTACAGCAGTGATTTTTTCATCCTCAAAATGTTCAGTAAACAGCGTGAAAATATATTTGAAAGTAAGGTTGAAGTAAGGAATAGTGATGACGAAGTCTACAACTATTGTTCGAAGTGCCCAAAATCACCCCAAATGTGTTTGGAATGTTTTAACAAATACCATGCTATATAGCATAATGTAATATTTTATCCGGAATATAAATTAATAAAAAGTATGGTATAATGTGTTTTTAATATTTTTATGTTGTATATTCTATATATAATATTCTATATTTAATTAACTCAAACAAGAAGAGCGTCGCCCATACTTTGATGACGGGGCCCCCACGGAAGTATACCCGTCACATAGATATGGGTGACGTGGCGACGAACGTGTTAAAAGAAGATTGGACACTAAATTTTAACAAAAATACACACAATAATGAATCAAGAACATCTGATCTAAATAGAACATTATCCACTTATGAAAAAATACCAAAATAGATAACCAATATAGTAATTATTATAGTGACACTATATGTTAATATTTAAAGCAAATCGGAAGCTTAAATTGAAATTTAAAAGATGTGCATCTATCAATGACGATTTATATCCGATGAATAAACATTTATACTAAACATTACGTGACCTACATATAAAGTATTATAATTGATTAAATTGCATATTATTATATTGACGAAAAATAGGTTGTATATAGAAACTGTAAACTATGATGACTATTATATTGAAAGTCTGTACTGTGTCTAAGATCAGAACTTCACTGTCCAAACATTTCATGATGCATGTGATGAGGTATATATAATAGAATTTCCGCAATAAATACAATTTCCGTCTTTTTATGATACTGTTATGATTGTACTTCCACCACCTATTTGTCGGTGCCTTGCAAATTTCTCTATCGTCCGTAAATAATGGTAATAATACTTCCACCTTTTTGAAATTAACCATTTTTTCATTGAGGAAAATAACATTCCTCCAC
Organism: Bombus sibiricus; assembly: GCA_014737505.1. Lineage (NCBI taxonomy): Eukaryota > Metazoa > Arthropoda > Insecta > Hymenoptera > Apidae > Bombus > Bombus sibiricus. The sequence goes on from JACXIM010000093.1 coordinate 28,477, forward strand.
CTTTTAAACCATTTTAAATGCTTTTTGGCAAATTCCAGCCTCTGTTTCTTATGGACATTTATTAATTAGAGAAATAAATAGTATAAAGGATATTGACTTGATCAACTAACAAACACGAGTACATGCAGTACGTATTGCAGAGAAAATTTCAAATTCCAATAAGATAATGGTCACCCTACGCAGTCGGTGAAGAAGTATTTTTTTGAGAAAAAAAATCGAAATTTTATGATGGCCAGCAAGATCACCTGACCTAAATATAATAAAGAATTGTTGGGGTGAGCTCCCTGCAAAAACAGTTTATGAAAATAGAAAAATAGGACAAAAGAGAAAGAAAACTCTATTTAAATCGCAATAAAAAAACGACAGCAGTTGTAAAAAATAAAGAAATACGAAATATACGAAATATTAACATAACGTTTTCTTTGATAAATGTGAGTAAATATTCATTTTTCTGCAGCGTGAGCTATCATCTTGTCCGAAAAAATTCTTGCAATATTTCTAATTTTGTAAAAAAAGATATTTATTTTCTCTTCATAACTATATAGTGGTACATTAAAAATTAGTTGTTAAGTTAATGAAATATACTTTTGTATCTTTGTTATTCAATAAAATTTTCCTAATTTATGCCATGAGCTATCTTTTTATCCAAAAGTGTATTAGAAGTATATGTACTTTACTTTAATACAGCTGGGAATTCCACGATTTATATTCTATGTAAATTATACTTACTAGTATAGTATAGTATATTAATTATATTACTAGTGGTTCTTAAAATCAGTATTAAATGATTTCTTCTTATATTTTAAGTATTAAAAAATTTTGGCTCATGAATCAAAAAATTACATAAGAAATAAATAAATATTATAAGAAACAATACATTGATGATCATTAAAAATAAATAGAAGTATTAATATTTTGCAGTTAAGTTATATATGGTGTAATTTTAATATTATTTATGGGATGATTAATATAAGAAACACATTTATTGATTTTGTATGTATTCAAATAAGATATAATGTATATGAATAGCATACATGTACTTATTAAACTATTGTTTGAAAAAATATTAAGTATATTAAATAAATTTTATACCTTTATACCAGGTCTCCATAAGTGACGCATATTTAGACCTTCAAGATCTATTAATAAACACCACTGCGAAACTGGATGACCAGAAACAGCAGTTGCTTCTTCCATAAGAACCAGCCCTTCTTCGCAAATATGTAGTACCTACAATGACAATATTAATTATGAATATTGTGGAAACCTATAAAATATATAAATAACATAAATTGTTATTTTTACATAATGTGTACTGTATAATGCTGTATATAATGTTATTATACAAATGAAACTTACCAGCAACAGCAAGTCATCTTCTCCGATAGATTTCAATAATCCCTTTACATCCATTTGTCCCATTCTTAAAATATATAAAGGTTGACCATCTACAAATTAATAAAAATATCGTTATTTAAATTTACACTTATAAGACCTTTCTTGTAAAATGCATATGAAGAAATATATATTGAATTGAAAATTAACTTTATAAACACTAATGAAGACAGAAAGAATTCGTCTATTTACAATATTAATCTATTATAAAATAATTAAGAGCATAGTATATGTACTTTATTTCTTCTATTTTTATTGAACATGGTCATGAATATGCAAAAGATAGTTTCGAGAAAAAAGTAAAAAAAATGAGAACATGTTTGACTAAAAATTCTTCAAAACCTTGTGTTATGAAATTCAAAGCGTACTGTTCTTAAAGATTAGAAATAATTGTTATAGATATGACACTTCTGTTACACACGCATCTTCTTGTCGTTATACGTATAGTTTATTATCATCGCTACCATCACTATATTCTCATTTCGCATTCTCATGTATCATTTTTATATTCCCACTGTACATAATATTGTTCTTGGAACTTCTACCTTACATTTGTAATAATTGTCAAATGCAAAATCTTCAATTTCCAATAAGTTGTTTTCGGTAAAACTATTCGGAAAAATTACCTCATATTCGCTTTTCAAATATGTTATACAAATCAAATTTTTGAATAACTAAACCAATACTCGCAAAAAAATATGGATATCACTACAACGAATTCTGTCTAAATTTAATTGTGCATCTGTGGTAGCGTACACGTCAGTATTGTTTCCTGGCTGCCTTAATTTATAATATCTTAAGTTAACTCCCATTTTTTAAATCTTGAACTTTTTGTTGTTGATACGAGTTATTCTACGTTTGTCCTACATCGTTCCAAAGAAATAATTATTTATCTCGAAAGGTTTTAGAAATAAGCCCCCAAAAAAATTAATTTTTGTCCAGCCCCCCCCCCCCCCCCCNCCCCCCCCCCCCCCCCCTCCTCTTTTTAACACGTTGACGCCGACGAGACCCATCGGCGGGTCTCACGTGTGTGTTCCGTAAGGCGGCGCGACTCATCGGCGGGTCGCTCGTGTCTGTTACGAGGGGCGGCGATGGGTCTCGCATGTATTTCACAAAATAGGTAGTATAAAATAGGTTTATATTATTTTATCTCAATATTATCAGTAAGTAAGACATACAATAGTAAAAACAACAACTCAATATTAATATATATTATAAACTTAACATAATTACTTCCTTTCTTCATGTAATTTTTTAAAACAAGTTAGGCGAAGTGTCGGCTGGCCCTTACAACGATCACAATATGTTGTTACTTTTTTAGCTCTTTTCAAGGCATACTCTCTACCTTTTATTCTACAAATACGTTTGTAACATTCTTTACACCGCCGTCTCGTTTTGCTCGCGGGCCCTTGGTACGAATGCAGAAAATGTGAATGTTTTTTGGGCAGTGCTACGTTTTCACTTGGCATTTCTTCTCTATGGGGATTCATCATATTTAAAAGATGATAAATAATTTATTCGCGAAATTTTAAAATTTTAATACTTTTAATACCCCATTTTCTATGTACATACCACACATTTACGAGGCAAGTCCTACATATTAATTCCATTACAATTTTTTTATACTATTTTATGGTTCTGCGCAAATAACTATAATAGGATGACATCTGATCGGATAGATCAATCCCCTTTTTAGCATCATTATAAAAAAAATAGTGTCTGGCTCTAATTTACTATTTTTCCCCTGAACAATAACACACCTATGATTTTTGGAAGTAGCTAGCATACATACTGGCCTTTTGTCAGTCCATTTTAAAAATTTAACGTAACCTAACACTATTTTCGTCGTGCATGTTCCTTACGTGCGCCGTTGTTCTCCGACGAACATGCATGACTATTCTTTTTTCCTGTACGGAATTAAAAAATTTTTTGATTCGCGCTATGAACGTTTCTTATAGAAAAATGTTCACAGAATTGCGTGCGATGCTCAGAATTCGTGTCAGACCTCTACTTTTTGAGAAAAATCGAAAAGAGTACAAAGTTAGGACCAAAGCTGGTCCCGTCAGCTTTACTTAACATTTATAGATATATGTAAATTGATATTGACAAACTATTGTATATCAATGTATTAGTTGAAGTCCATGGAATTTATTGAACCCAATCGGAATCGTATAGCTTTTGTAATTTTGCTATAAATTGAGGTCAAAGTTGAAAAATTGCGGTCGTGTCGAACAGTCTAATGCGACCCAGCGCCGCCCCACGAAACAGACAGTGAATTCGGGCGCCGCCCCACAGAGAAAACCATGAATATCAGCGCCGGCGTCAACGTGTTAAATGTCGTAAAAATTATTCAGGATTGTCCTAGTTATTCTAAACATCGTTTAAAAGTAATATTTCAATATTATATTTAGTTTAGGAAATAACTTGAAAAATCTGTATCTATAAAACAATGGACACTTTTCTTCATTTTAATAGCAATATTATAAAGTAAAGGTTTCTTCTTTTGGTACACGACTCCAGTTTGTTTTAGTGGCGTAACTACAGCACACTGATTCGCCGAAACGAATGAAAGAAAAGGCTGACTTGAACAGGACGGCCATGATGCATAATATAAATAACGCAAGAGTCAAACAATCAACGAGCGGTAAAGATGTACTAGATAGTGGAAAAGATGATAAAACCACACTAGTAGATGACGAGGAGTCAATAATTATAAAAGTAGGTGAGTTGAGACGTCTAACCCAGATACTGATGGATGCAGTGGAGAGTATTGGTAGCCTAAAAAAAAAAGAAAAAACTAATACATCTGGTGTAAAAAAAAGGACTCGGAGATAGCTAAAATTGAAAGGATGATAGACGGGTGTGCTACATCACTGATTGAATGGACAAACAAGCCAAGGAGAAGAAAGACAACGAGTGGTAGGACGGACAAGAGAGTAATCTCCGAAAGCAGAACTACAATGACACAGACATCGTCACGCTGTACAGATAAAATGAATAACAGCAAGAAGAAGAAAATAGAAAAAGAGTAAAAAGGGGTGAAGCCACATGTGCCGATGTATGTAGAGCAAACGCCGGAAATGAGGATACCCAGGAAGACGATAACGGAGATTGGAAAATATAGGAAAGAAGGAGGAGAAGAAGGAAAGAAATAGAACATATTGGAATAATAGAGATAAATAGTATTAGAAAGGTAAAAAAGAGAATAGAAGGGGAGATAACTAGCAGAAGAAATAGACCGAAAGCAATTATAGTAAAAGTAAAGGAAACTGTTCAGTGGATTGAAACATACAAAATTTTAATGAAGGCCAGGGAGGCACCGAGGGAGTCTAAATGTACTTAGAAAAACCAAGCAGGGGGATATTTTAATTGAATTAAAATACAGAATATCAGCGGCAAAGGTAATAAAGGAAGGATGACTGAAGGAAGACTTTAGCTGATACCACTACAGGACAGAATCCTTACAGATGAAAAATATAGATCTGCTATTAAACAAGGAGGAATTAATAAAGGAACTCAGTAATGAGTTGAAAATTAAGGAAGAAAGCTGGGTTGACATAAAAACGACTAGAACAACACAATGGGAGACGTAGCAAGCGATTGCAGTAATACCATCGTAATGTATGCTGGATGACGATAAAACAATAAAAATTAGAACAGGATTAACAATCGCTACAGCAAGGATAATACCCAAAATTCAGAAATGTTACAGATGTCATATGATTGGACATACGACTAACCAATGTAGGGCTGTAAGTACGGGTAAGAAATTGTGCAGGAAATGTGGTAGCAGTGACCATAATATCTCGAATTGCAAAAATGAACCACGTTGTGCTACGTGCAATGAGAGAAGGATAGTCAATATAAAACACGTGACAGGTTCACTGGCATTCCCTACATATAGACATACAATCAAACAGGTTAGTGATATAAGAAAAAATCAAAATCACGTTACGGGTTCATTAGCGGGTCAAGATTAAAATCTTCCAAATAAACCTAAATCGCTGTAAACTGGCACAAGATTTGATGTACCAGTACGCCTAAAGTGGATGTGGTGTTCATCTCGGAACCATACCAACAAGAGACATACTGGTACAACGATGACAAAGGGGATGCTTCCCTATGGATCACATTATTCGAAGGAAAATATCCGGATGATAGCACCCTGGATATAAAAAGGGGACTCGTGGGAATCTTGAAACTATTAAGACGAGACGTAATGTCGATAATTTTAAATACTCAACGAAGGAAATGGATACAGATAATTTTATTTTAAAATTTGACTTCAATTATCAAAACTTATTTATTTATAATTCAAACGACGAAGAGGCACATGCAGAATGTTTACAGACTACTGTAGAAACGACATGTGCCTCCAAATTAAAAAAAGTTTATCCTCCTATAAGAAAAAAATAAAAACTATTGGTGGTGTGAAGAACTAAAGATATTTAGAGGGGGAGGTGTTTAAACTCTAAAGCCCAGAGAGCCCAAAATAAGAGGATTACAGGACGCGGGTCAATTGATTGAGGAATTTAGAATGTAAAGAAAAGAGCTTAGTAAGAAGATTCGCGAAAATAAAAAAAAAGGATGGGAGGAATTTTGCGTCACGTCGGATAGGGGCCCATGGCGGAGGCCTTATCGGACTATTATATCCAAGATAGCCCGAAAAATCCCAACAGACGGCTTCCACGTAAACAAGGTCTAAAAAAATTGTTGGATGCGCTAGCGCACCTGGGTATGCGTAATTGCATTTTCTCCTTAAAAAAAAAAATATATAATATAGTTGTTCTAGTGGCGTAAGTAATTGTTCAAAACAGGTAAGCCTGGAACAATTCCGTTCCCGAAAAAATTGAAAAATATCAACGAATGGCGTCGATAATAAAGTTACCCTTTATATTTATGTTTCGGTTTCCAAATTTTTATTTTGGTTTGTTCTAGAGGTGTAAGTACGTGTTCCAAAGAAGGATCCTTTACTGTATATCATTACTGTTAAAATGAAGAGAAATGTCCATTGTTTTATGGGTACAGCTTTCCCAAATTATTTCCTAAATTAAATATGATATTGAAATAATACTTTGAAACAATGTTTATGACAACTAGAACAATCCAGAACAACTTTTTCATGTTCGATTTTCAAAAAAAGGCACTTTTGCACAAATGCACTTTTTTGGGGTTATTTCTGGAACCTTTTGAGATAAATCATTTCTTTGGAACGATGTAGAACAAGCGTAGAACAACTTGGAAATAAATTATAAATTATCCAATAAATTTCACGAACCAATAGTCTCATTTCCTAAAATCAGCGCTCTCACCAACATCCTTTCGTGTCAGATTTTATCCGAACGTTACCGAGCGAAATTTGAACTCACTCCCTGTCGTTACAAGTTCGGTGATAGAATAAATATCGTATACCAGAATAAACACCATTGTTCTATAATTAACAGTTATTTCCTATCTGGACTGCAACACAAAATAGACGCAGTCGGTAGGACATTGGATTCGACATTCTGCGAAATTTGTTGGAACTCTGAAATGAATAATATCGCAGCACTATTTGTGGTTTACAATTTAAATTGTGACATCGAACCTAAGATAAAATTACAAACGGAGGCAAGATTCACATTCTACAACTTTTGAAACCCGCACACAGATCCAGCAGCAGTTATCAGACGAGAACAGAGATAAAAGCTACACAGTAAGTTCCGACGTTCGAACGTTTAATTAGAACAGCGATCGCAGTATATTCTACCACATCGATTACAAGAAAAGATTGCTCTAGTCATAGTATAATCTCTAGTTATAATATAGAGACAAATAAACAGAAGACATTTTGTCTGTCGGAACGCAATCTCCTATATGGTTAAATACAGCAACTTCCGGTCCGTTTTTCTGGCATTATACCTACGTAATGTAGTATAAGAAATTTAATTATATCCTATCATTGAGATCAATTAGCATTAACAAAATAGCTTGGTTTACCGGACCTGTTTGTTATTCGCAAAGAGTAAGATTCCCGGCAAGACTAGTGAACAAGTTGATATTCATTGCGGTTTAACGTCAGAAATTTCTGCACTTTTAATTAGCCTATATCAGAATAAGAAAACTTTATTATCGAACAAGGGCGAGACGAGGACGTTTCTCAATTCTATCAGCGACTAGAAGATCTATCATCCTGGATTTTAGGCACTCATTACTCATATTAGTACCGATGGTAAGACTTTAAATAGGACGATTGTCGATGGTAAACGATATAACTGTAAATAAATTTGTCCATCACACGCATCTACACATTTCGCAAATGCTAAAAATATATCGCAGTTTCGTACAATTAACCACGCTCTTACAACTGCTGTTGCAGAGGAAAAGGCGTTACACCTATGGTATGAAAATCCGCAATCAAATTATTACAACGTCTTGAATTAAATTAAAAACGAATTGAATTAAAGATCAGAAAATTCATAAAAACTTAATAGTTATAACAGTAGATTCGCAAACGACCAATCCCGCGAGCTTAGCCCCAAACAACTTGCTTCAAACAATGCAACTACATTTAATAAACGAGTGCAGGAAAAGACAATACAATAACAACAGACAATAGATTCAAGATATTACTTCTGCTAATGTTCCTTCTGATAACTATAGGGACGTGCATTTCGAAAGTCAAAATTTTCAGAAAGTTCGCCAATGCCAAGTTTCGTAACGTAAAACTACATTACGAAGTGCTTTAACAAATTTCTCTATGCGCATATAATATCTCCTTTGGAGACGACGACCTAGTTTACATAATATTCGAGTCAAATTCAAGTCGATACAATAGAAGAGACAGTCATCGACCTCGAGATTCATAAAGTAAAATTAGATGTAAAATTCCAAGTTCTGGGTTCCTCCTTACATGTTCCATTTAATGGATTACTCAGCTCTGATTTTCTTAGACCACGAAAATGCATAGTCGATTTATCTTTTACTGTATCTTATCGTATTACTTATTTTACTATTTCAATGAGACCTATTCCTTTCACAGTGCCAGTATTTCTTAAACACTGGATCTCACGGAAGTGATCATATCACTCCGACAATTAACCGATAACTACTCTCTATTGGTTCCATGCGCGGTTGTGAGAGTTCGGAATCAAAATACCTCCCTTATTATCATCATAAATAAATCAAACGAAAGAGAAGTTCCATCTCCTGAATTGGGGTTAGGTTCCGATGGACCTTTACGACTCTTCAAAAACTGTCTTCACCAATTCCAATGCTCATTCCGAATACGTGAGAATGCCTTTCGCCTCAAAAATGTTCCTGTATGGTTTCAAAAGTTCATGAATAATGTTTAACAAGACTAACCAATAAGCAGCGTTTTGTATACCTTAGCAATATAGTGATATACAGTTCAAGTTTACATGGTCATAACCAGAAACTGAATAACGTCTTCCTCAGACTCCGCGAAAATAATTTGAAGCTCCAACCAGATAAGTACGAATTCCTGACGCAATTCAAATATTTAGACCACAGAATCTCTGATAAGGGAGTGGAGTCAAAAAACTCAAAAAAGATTGTAACTATTGTCAACGTGCCACGTTTACTAAGTCACAGATATTAAAATGTTTCTCGGTATGGTAGGATACTGCAAAAAATGTATACCAAATTTTTCTGTAATTACCAAAACGTTGACGTCCTTGTTATAAAAGGACATAATGGAAGGATATATGGAAAAATGAACAGGAGGGAGCTTTCTAAAATACAAAAAATTATTGCTACAATATTCTAACTTCTCGGAAACGTTTACACTAACATGCAATGTATCTAGCGTCAGAATTAGCTGTTTACTGTCTCAAATACGGAATGATTAAACTCTGTCTATCGCATATTTTCAGACAGAATTATTCGACGTAGAAACTACTCACCATAATAAACTCTGTAAAGTGTTTCACATCCTATCTATATACAGATCATAGATCATTACAGTGTTCGTTTAATTGTAAAAAGCCAACTTCAAAACTAGTCTGTTGGCGCTTTAAATTAAACGAATACGAGTACGAAATCCAATATATGCGGGAACGTATAAATTCGTATGCTCCGATTTACACGTAAGCAAAGCAATACATCGAATAAACGTGCGAAGTACAATCACTATTATCCTACGTAAGCCGAATTCCTGAAATTTGGAAATACGTCAGTTACAATCATTCGATCTACGTAACACACAACCAACAACTCTTACCATTCTTTGCGGGGGAGACGAAGAACACACGAAGGATATAATCTTACAACAAACCGGAATACTATATCTACAAGGACTATATAAAAGTTACATTAATTTCCATATACTAGAACCAAAAAGGTATGACAGATAAAAACATGACGTACTATATCTCTACAATTAATATTATGGGCAGTGATTGTTGCATCGTTTCGCCTCACGTACATCGGTTGGATCCGACATTCCTACAGCCAATAAAATTATGAAACATAGATCTAACCGAACTTAAATACACAAACAAAAATCTAGATGAGTGCAATTATCTCGATTATTATTAACTAAAATACTGAAGGAACCATTTATGGTTACACACATGCCCTGGTATTCGATATTACTCTCTAATATTGGTTGTTTCAAACTTCTCTGCCGAATATTCCATTCCATGAAGAACCCAGACCTAACGTAAGAACGCTACAACTCACAATAAGCAACTTCGTCAATTGTTCCTTCGACTTTGATTTTCGGAGTGAGCATCCAGGAATGCCAATGGACATAATCACTTATGATACCCGAAAAAGCCTCGCAAGTATTACGGACAGCGGATATTCCTATCTGGAAGAAGACCTTTCGGAAATCGAGGATAGTCACTCACCTTCACGATCATCCAATGATTACAGTATTAAGCCCCAATGTCGCGTTATGCCAATTTTGACCAACCGAAGCAACCTAGTCACAATAGCCACTGTAATCACACTCTGAATATACCGTATTACCACCATGTTATACCACTTAGTCATACCATGTTATAACACTTAGTCTTAAACGTATTACCATTAACTAGAATTTCAATTTTAAGCTCCTGTTTAATCTAATTCATTTATTCACTTCTTTCAAAATCAAGTACACAAATTGTATCGTTCTGTCAAATGTCGCGTTATTGATTACACTATGTAATTATTATCCATACTCTTATCAATCGGATTATTATCTCTTTTAAGTCTCATTTTTTAGACATAAAATTTTAAAGTATGTAGTCATTTATTGTACCTTAATTCCTACGAACACAATCTAGCTTTAATATCTTTATTATCATTGTTTCATCTTAAGTTCTTATTATAATAATATTAGTTGATCATAAGTTTCTTGTTATTGTAATTTCTTATCATCCCCTCCAAACATTTTTATGATCATTAAATATCCCCTACCATTATAACATTCCTTCTTGCGCTAGTACTTAGTTGTAACGTTAGTTGTATACATATGTGAATATGTACACATCTACGCAAGAATTTACATCATGTAAATCAAATCTTTATCTTAATTTTATGCTATCGTCTAAGTAAGTAAAGGTATTGGAGACCCAACAAACGTGATCATAAATAACAATCCCTGCTCTCTATCTCCATTGTCTATTTCTACTGATACTATTTTCTATCTTCACTGTTTATTCAACCCATTTTTTTTTCCATCATCTCCAAAACGTGACCTTTTCAAGCCCGAGCGGATTAGGCCCTGCAGCCCCATAAATAACCACCCTATAAAACTTCAACTTTCTCCAATTAAACCACCACCTCTCTTCCCAAATATTCAATAAAAAATCGCTTTTCCTCACCTCCATAAATTTTACGAACCAATAGTTTCATTTCCCAAAATCCGCCCTTTCGCCAACATCTTTCGTGCACGTCATCTATCCGAATGTTACCAAGTGAGATTCGAACTCATTACTTGCCATTCCAAGTTCAGTGTTACAATACATATTGTGTACCTGCGTTACAGAATAAATACCTTTGTTCTGTAATTACGAGTTATTCCCTACCTGAATTCCAACATATGTTTAAAACGTCCAAACCCATCATCAATCGTATCAAGGTCTTTTTCTTTTTGTGGCAGAATATTTTGTGAAGAAAACCATATTGAATTACATTTTATAATCACAGTAAGCCAAATTATCGAATTGAAAAGTTTCTTAAAGAACCTATTATCGGTAACTGAAAGTAAAGGTTGGCAATATAGATTGGCTGATATTCAATTGACAATAAATTGCTCGTGGTATAGAAGTACTCAATACATATGCTCCTGCTGAATTACTAATTGGGCGAAAAATAAATTTACCTTTAATAAAAGAAATGTCTGCAACTGATTTTGAACAGTTAGATTTAAATATTATACGCGACAAGACTAATGGTAATATTAAAAACAATGCAAATTATGGAAAAAATATGATGAACAAAAGTAAATTGTATAATATGAAATTATTTGCTATTAATGGTCTATGTCTCGTAAAAATCAAAGATAGATACACAACAAAATTAGACATTTAAGAGCTCCACTTTATGGTGGTAACAGATTTGAGATATAGTTTATACGAAGTGCAAAATTTAATATGCAAACATAAATTACGGAAAACAATGAAGAACACTTAACTTTATGCTTCGTGGTTAAATTAATGATAATAATCCTTATTAGAGTATTGTAATATTACCGAAGTAGATAGTGAAATGTAAGATCAAACTTTATCAAATGTATAATCACAAGGGATATGATAGCAAAAGTAAATATAGAAACAAAGATTGAAAAAACAAAGAACGAAAAAAAAGATTAAATTTGTAGGTAAAGAACTTCGACGAGCATATTTTTCCCGCACTATTATCCTAGATCCAGCGTGAACCTTTTACACTTATATGATAATATTTACAATTCACTAAAAAAATAAAGTTGTTATAGTTTCTAATATTATTGCATAATGATAATAATGATAATAATAATAATAATAAAAAGAAGAAAAATACATAATACATAATAATGTATCTTAGAAAGTAATAAACATGTAATATTTCCATATATTGGAATTAATATCCTCCGCTGTTTGAGGGTTAATTGGATAGTTTGAAATCTTTTAAAATTACAATTGCATTATTATCGACTTCGTATAGTATTAAAATTCAGACTAAAAGGGACTTGTGATATTTTTTCTCGTGTTTATTTTTTACTGACAATGTTAACTCTAGCAGCTTTTATGAAATCGTACTTCAAAATAAAATTATTACTTTCGATTTCAGTCTATCCTATATATAATATTTTACGAAAAAATGTTTGTCTCATTGATTAATATCATTTTATATCTTTGTGTGTCTTTAAAATATACAATACAATAAAGAAAGTAATAGACAAATGTAACAAAATATGTACTATTAAAAAATATATGAAATATCTAGGGTAATATTATTACCATATACTTTATTGATTTTTGGTATCTACTTCATATTATAATTAATTATAAAATATCTAATTATTTTGGAGATACTAAAAAATTTTTATCATTATAAACATTAATAAAAAAAAAACGATACCTTTATCAAAATGATGCCAACCACCAGGAAAATAATCTTTCACTACTTGTGGTATGTCATATTCTTCAAGTAGCTTATCAATTTGATGCTTCTTCCTCCAATGTAATGTCTGTGTTAGCATTTCCTTTGCTTTCTCAACTGAAAATTCAGTAGCCCTTAAAAATCTTAGAAGAGTTGCATCTCCAGGTATTGAACTTCCCCTTAATTCCTTTATGCTTTGTCTCAATTGAATAAGTTTGCTTTCTTGCATCATGTCAAGCTTTCCTAAGTATCTTTCTATGTAATCTGAAGATAACTGCATTTCTAAAATACAAAGTATACGTAGTAAGTTTTAATAACTTAAATTAATATATTTAAATATTTATATCATGAATAACTAATTCAGCAAATGGCTTTGTTTTAATATGTTAATATACCATTTCTTAATCTCCTAAAGCATCCAAGATAAGCTCAAAAAACGTCTATAAGATTTTAAACAAACGAATTAAATATTAATCAATACGGACACAAAAAGAAACAAAAGAGGTACAGCTTGATGTTATTAGTTCTCTATAGGTGAATGTAGAATAATATATACAGTAACTACAGGATATGTGATAGACAAAGGAATAAAATGATCAATAGTGAATAGAGGAGGAACATTGGTAGTTCTGAAATGCTTCCCTTAAACAAGAAGATGTTGTAGCAAAAATGAAACTAAACAATATAAATCTCCTAACGTGCCATGAAATGTAAAAAGACCAACTCTCCACATAGCTTACCTAAACCAACCCTTTTAAAACCCCTTCTCTCCTAACACAACCTCACTACAAATGAAAAAAAACAGGAATACTGCACTCCAGAATCTATTGGGAGAAGTATAATTCCAAACAAGTTTGGGTATTATATTCAAATAATAGATTTGGATGATAAAGTAAGAATAAGAAGACAGAAGAGACAAAAAGATAGGTATTGAAAGAGAAAAGTAAATAGGAGGCAGAAGTTAGAAAAAGAGCAAAAATAGATAGTAGATGGAAGTAAGGTAGAATCGTGATAAATAAAAAATAGAATAAGATAGAAGAAAATGAAGCGGGGAAGGGAAGAAGGTAGAAGAAACTGATGGCGAAGCAAGTGATGATAAAAGCGATAAAGTTAAACATTGCGAACACAATAGTAATGTAATAGCTGTACAAATTGTAAATGTTGCGTAAATGCGAATAATGAAGTCTAGTCTTAAGTTAGATATAAATACATTAGTTTAAGTTGTATATAGAAACGGAAGTTCTTGTAAACTCTAAGGAAACAAAATTAAAAACAACGATTTCCGTAGTTCCAAGACTATCCAAATATAAAGAAAGTTTTTGTGAAATATAACACTGTACTATTACCATCTTCATCTGTAAGGAAATTATTTTCATTTGTTACAATAGTAAATTTACCATAATTTTACGTTTAATAACTCTTATAGAAAATATAAATAACTTATAGAAAACTCTCCATTTATTCAAAAGAATCACTACTTGTAGCAATTTTTATGTATCTTCTTCCAAATTGTATTGATTTTGTCTCATGCGTGAATAATCTCATTTAAGTAAAATAATTAATAAAATTAAATTTACAAAGTTTTTACGACCATACATTTTTTGTTTACAGTTATTTCTTATCAAATTTCAATTGTATTAAAATCTACATTCTTTCTAACATTTTGTTTTTCAAAACCATTAACTAAATTTATAAATATTACATATAATAACATAGAAAAATATAACATACCTCTATTTTGTAATTTGTTGTCCGCACAGGAATAAGTTTCTTCTGGATCAAGAGATTCTTGATTTTTTGCAATATCTCTAAATATAAAAAATAATAAATGCATAAAACCGTGAACATATCGAGCAGTAAGCGGAAAAATAAACGATGGCACAACCAATGCCAATGCTCCAAATGTCAATTTTGCCGCTTACCGCTTATTGTTTTCTGGTGGTTCTATGTTTACAGCCTAGTAATATTACAATAAGTATTAACTTAAACACATATATCTTGCTAATTCAAATTAAATATGAATAGACAAACAACTGTTTGAAATTTCATTGTACACATAATCATCATCTATTATTAAATAATACGTTTTAAAATATAAAATATAAAAAAAAATATTTAAAATATAAAGATATTTTATCCATCTCGTTCTCAAGATTACTCATGCAATCTCCCATCCTGTCTGCTAGAGATCACAACGTTCAGAATTAAAAAAGAAGAGCATTGGAGCTGGGGTGGTGGTTATTGTGAGTGCTCGCAAGAAACTATACTCTCGACGTTTAACAATAACAGTTTATTGGCGTTTAACAAATTAACAGTCAACAGAATAACAATTAACGATTATGATTAACAATAATTAGCGATTAACAGCGAATGACGATTAATAACAGTAACAAGTAACAACCAACGAGTTTGTTTCGCACTGGCACGGGAGACGTAATTATGTTTTTATAACGATATTAAGACAATTTAAATTGTAAACAAAGTCGGCAGTAGAACAAACGTTGGGGATCTTCCTAAACATTTTCAAAAGAAAGACCCCGACGTTTTTTCATCCCCGACAGATATAAATAAGTGCAATGACTCAGAGAAGTCAGTAATAATAATTATTATCGTTCGTCTATCGAGTATACAATTAATTACCGTTCGTCAACCAAATAATTACCATTCGAAGAGTTAGTTATCATTTTGTCTATCGAAGAACTATCATTTTGTCAACCGAAGAATCATCATTTTGTCAACCGAAGAATTACTATTTTGTCAGCCGAAGAATTTTATATCCGTCAGTCTGTCAATCAATTGTCAATATCGAAATCAAGTAAGATTTGAATAAATCATTACATATTGTTAATTTACTTTCGAACAACTTTAATCCTCTCCCGTGCCAGTATTCCCGCACATAGCAGGTTAGCCGAAAGTGGAGCTTATTGCCAGTTGCATTAAACGTCAGTTAACGCTACCTTCTCGTCGGCAACTAAATAGAACGTAACACTTATAAAAGAAGGAAACGAGGAAAGCTCGACATACAGAGAGTTGCAAGTGAGCAGCCAAGTCGAGTCGACGGTGAGTACTAGGCAACAATCCGAGTCCAGTCCAGGTAACACGCCGTGACGGATGACTTAGGCAATATTATCGGATGCTTCTGGGCGAAGGGCATCGGCGAATGACTGAGTCGGCCCCCAACTCGCAATATTTCTCCCCTATCAATAAATGGGTTAAGTCGCGTGAGCTTTCCCTTTACTGCCTGGTCTCGATCCTTACGGAGAATGCTGATTTCTTTGGAGAAATGGTTATTTTGCAATAATCTTATAAGTTTGTTGTGGGCCGTGGTTAGCTCTCCTGTTGTTAAGGGCACCGCTCGGTTCTGCTTATGTTTCTACCGAAGGTAGCAAGCAGTGATTCTGAACAATTTGGACCAGGACGAGTATCGATCGAATAGGCTGTGATCGACGGGCGTTGTGACCAGATAAGTTACTGTTTTCTATTCCGGCATGTCGACCAATGATGTTGAGTTCCACGTTGGCCAGCATCCTTCGGCTTGGTGTAGCTAATGTAGACCAGTTTGCCAAATTATCGGGTGTAAGAAGTCTTTGGGCGATTGTCCTCGGAATATTAGATCTGCTAGATTGTCGGTGGTGAGAACGTGACGCCACTCGGTGATGTTGGCCCTGGTTTGGATGTCGGCTACGCGGTTAGCGACAAAGATTTTGAGTGTATGTGGTGATGAATTGATCCAATGGAGGTCGATGGTAGAATCCGTACAATAAATGTCTTTATTTTAATTGCTAATGCCTGCAGTATTGTCGCGGGCAATGCTGCGAGAAGAAGTGCTCCGCTCAGCTCAAGCCGTGGAATGGTTTGTGATTTGAGGGAAGCTACCTTCGATTTCACGGCGAGTACTCGCGTCTGGAGGTGTCCGTTGACGGTATGCAGATAGATACAGACCCTATACGCCTTTTCGCTGGCGTTGCAAAAGTCGTGAAGTTCAATCTCAGATGCGGATTTGATAACTGTTTTGCATGGGAACCTGATATTATTGAGTAGTGGTAGTTGGGAATAATAGCAGTTTCATTCCGAATGTATGCCTGCTGGAAGTGACTCATCCCAATCGATCTTTAAGGCCCAGACTCGTTGCAGTAGCATCTTAGCTCGAACGATCACTGGTGCGAGTAATCCCAGTGGATAGTAAATTCTGGCAATGACAGAGCTGATCAATCGCTTCGTAACTCTAGAGGTATTGGGTCTGGCCTCGACCGAATAATGGATTGAGTCGTCGGCGGAGTTCTAGAAGATACCGAAGGTTTTTAACGTTTGAGACTCACCCAGCTATAGTTTCTGGTTGGTGTTTTGTGCGGATAATCCTTGTAGTAATTCCTGGTCGTCGGACGCCCATTTTCGTATATTCAAACCGGCTAATTAGAGAATTTCGGTGAGTTCAGTTCTGAGCGACAGTGCTTCGTCCTTTGCAGCAGCTCCGGTGAGGACGTCATCGACGTAAAAATCTCGTTGCAGGACTGAAGCGGCTAGCGGGAATCGGCGTCCCTCGTCGTCCGCTAATTGTTTGAGGCACTTGATCGTTAAATACGGGGCTGCTGACAACACGAACGTCACTGTGTTGAGTTGATATATTTCGATCTCCCTGTTAGAGTTGCGCCACAAGATTTGTTGATATCTTCGGTCTTCTAGACGCACGAGGAACTGTCGGTACATCTTCTCCACATCGCCAGTAAGAAAGTATTGATGAGAGCGGAATCTCAAGAGGATGTCGAATAAGTCCTCTTGCAACTTCGGTCCTGTGTGCAGAGTGTCGTTTAAAGAAATTCCGGTGGTGTTTGGTGCAGATCCGTCAAACACGACGCGGAGTTTTGTAGTTTGGTTCGATTCCTTGATGACGCCGTGATGTGGCAGATAATATCCGTTCTCTGAGGGATGGTCTGTTGTGATCCTGGTCACGTGTCCTAATTTCAGGTATTCTTGAATGACCGCCCGATACTCAGTTTCAAATTGTTTGTCTCGTTCGAATCGGCGGTGGATAGAGGCGAGTCGTTTCATCGCAATTGTTTTAGACGACCCAAGCGACGGAAGCTATTCGTTAAATGAAAGCGCGACGATGCATCGCCCTTCGCTCGTGCATTGGACTTAGCTTCGGAAGTGTTCCTCACATCGTCGATCTGGCTCTGACAGATGTTTCGTTGGTGGTCGTTCGTCAATTTCCCAGAAGCGTGCGAGGTCCACCTATAGATCCGTCGTGGAGGCGTGAAAGATATTTACCGTTGAATGGAAGACTGGGCTCCCTCGATGACCCATTCGAATCGCGTTTTCTGCAGACGCAGATCGGGGTCTTTAGAATAATTAAGTTTTATTTGACCGACACACAGCGACGCGAGTGTGGATCCCGCGCTCAATACGACATCGATCAGGGCTGGTATATGGAATCTTGGATCGGCTAATTGGATTGTCGATTGATCTACAGGTTTATCTAGGATCAATGTCGATATGGTTGGGATAATCAGGAACGTCAGTGTGCGTGGGTATGTGCCGTCCGTGGAGTTGATTGTGGCCGTTGTGTAACGTCTAGCAGTCGTTGATAAGGTGTCGAGGACTCCAATGGGAACCGAACATTTCCTTTGCGTGAGCCCAAGTAAGTTTGCCAGTCTTTCGGTCATGAAATTCATGCTAGAACCGGTGTCGAGCAGTGCTCGACAGCGGACTGATTGGGTTTTGTCATTTAATATATTGATTTGGGCCGTGACTAATAGGCCGTTATGTAGTGGTTCTGATGCGAAGGTTGTTGGTGATTTGGTTCTTCTAGCAGTCGTCGATTTTCGCAGTCATTGTCTTCTTCGTCGTTGTGGACTGGATGAGGGTCTTAGGATTTTCCGAACACGTGGCAGTGTCGAAGGGGATGTCGGAGGGGGTGTCGAAAGATGTGTTGAAGAAGGTGTTAAAGAAGGTGTTGAAGAAAGTGTTGAAGAAGGTGTAGGCGATCGATTGAATGTTCGGCGGGTTGTGATCGGACGATTCTTGACGTGAGCTTCGTCCCGATGCAGAAACGTGTGGTGACGATTTCCGCACAAGGGACAGGATCCAGCAGGGCAAAGAAAAACCAAGTGCTCTTTCCCTAGGCAATTGGTGCACAAGGATGCTTTTTTGACGACTTTGATGTTTGTTAACTGATTTTGTCTTGAAGGTGTCACAGGCCCACATTCCGTGTGATCCCTGGCAGAGTGGGCATGTCGACGGAGAGTGTGCAGCGGTGAATGCGTGCCCCCATGGATCGCCTTGTCGTAGAGGATAGTGTGGTTCTGGCGCTCGTCTTGTCGGAGTTGCCATGGATGTTGTTATCGTACAGTTTTTTTTTTATTTAATATTTCAAATTCACAATTCGTCCAATTTGGACATTAGGTAGAATTTTGTAGCTGTTAGATTATCATGTGGTTGGTTACCCCCAGCGGGGCACCATCTTCGTGATTGTTAAGTTATATCCTTTGTGAGATCTGCTGGGTGTATCCTTCGGCACTCATATCTGTTCTATTATGAGGTTTGCAGGATGCTTCTTCTTCAGTCTTCTTTCTATTATTGTTTTATTCGTTTCAGCAACCAGCTGATTTGGGTGTGTTTCAAGTCTTTCTTTATACTTTTTTGCATATCTGGCGATTTCCTCTTTAACTGTTGGAATTTTTAAGTCTTTTCGTATGTCTTCATTTCTGACGTACCATGGAACGTTAACTATTGTTCTT
>JACXIM010000093.1:60495-123599 GCA_014737505.1 Bombus sibiricus
CAGGAATATTATTTCTGCATACTCATTATATAATTTGTACATAAAAATTAATTATTTTATGCTATGATACCTCAAAAAAGATAACAATAATAATTACAATTGATATAACCGTTCTAAATACCTTTCGTACAAAGTTAAACTATGTTTTATAGAACAAAAGCAAGTGTCCGGATACTTTTGAGCGGTAGTGTACATATATTTACATACATACCTTTTTTAAAATATACGGTGCTTCAACATTTAATTTACAGCGTCGTTCTGTTATCCTAATTGAGCCATTTTTACTTTCTTCATCTGAAACTATCTCGCAACCGACAAAAACAGGAATTTTTGGACAAGTAGGAAATCTGCGTTCATATGCCTACAAACAAAATTAACATTTGTGAGAACTTATATAACAGTTATACGTTGACATTAATAGTTCATGCAAAATCCGTAAAATATAAAACACAAACTTAAATAGTAAAACAGGGGCACATATTAATAAATTGATCAAGTTTTTGGTAAAAATAGCAAATAATCCTAAACACTATCTAATTCGTTCTTTCTCCAAGTAGATAGCAATGCACTTCATTGCTAGAATGTTTTCATATGATAGTTAAATCTCTTAGAACTCAAACTGGTCAATTCCAGTTTTTATACACTTTCTGATTTTTTTTTCCTAGGCATATGATTAGCACAAACTACTAAAAAAAAGAAATTGGGCCATAGAGTTAATTATGAAATGTAATAGATAACCGTACATTTTAAGATAAATTTTAGTAAATAATACAATAAATGTCTTGATAATTGCCGGAAAGCCGAGACACACGATCGCCAATTATTTTGATTTTAACAATAAATATTGGTACGACCCGTTGTTTTGCCAAACGTAGAGAAGGACAGCGCAAGTGAAAAAGAAAGAGATCGATGAAAAGAAACATATCGGTTAGTTAAACAATGTTAGTACAACAATGAAATGTTGATTTTTTATTTTTGTTGAATAGAACTTTCATCAGTGTAATTCTGAAATTTTTCTGATTAAAATAAGACCAAACACGATATATTTATTTATTGCTTATTTAATAAAATTAACTTTTTTTTTATTGTTAAATATATATGTAAATGTGATTTAAGATGTATCGTATTTCATCTTACTATAATTAGAAAAGTATCACAAATACATTAGGAAAAGTTTAATTTAAAAAAAGTCAAAGATAAAAAATTTTCATTATTGAATTAGTATCGTCTCATTAACATTTGAATTCGGATCAAATTATACTACTTAGCCGTCGAGCTTTGCAATATGTCAAAGGGAACACCAGGACTCCTTGAGTGGAACTCCCCGCAATATTGAGGATGAAGATCTTGAAATTAGAAGGAACATCGTGTCCGGCAAGTATCGAGGTATTACTGTATTTTTAATATTACTATGTCACTCCTCTTCTAATTTAAAATTAATCAATGCTGGTTCTAAACAGTACTTGTTATGAGTTTAACGAATCATAACAGAATAATTAACGGTAATTATGTAGAAAGGGGAACTTTAATTCCGATTTTGTTGAATCTCGGATATGTTGTAGAGGAGAGGATTCTAGTCCTGAATAACGTACACTTTGTCCAAGGCATGGGACGTTCGTGGTTCAAAAGTTGTGACAAAAAAAAAATGGTACTTTTTACATTACATTTACTCCAATAGGATTGCTATCCTAATAGCAGTAAGGTATGATTAGTTTAGGTTAAGTTAGATATGGGGGCCGAGCATCTAGATCCTCCAAAAATTCTAACCTAATCTAACGTTTGAATTACGATGATCCCACGCCTCGGACGAATTACGTGTTACTCAGGACTCAGGGCCCTCCTCTCTGTAACATATCCGAAATCCAACAAAACTAGAATTGGAGCTCCCTTTTTTAAATAATTACCTAATTAACTTGTGAATGTAGAAAGTATTTCACACCACTATTCTTACGAGGCAAAATTTCATTTCTAAATTCAAGATTATGTATTGCTTTAGAAACGAACAATAAATATGTTTATCCTCACTGCTTTACATTTTTTAAAGATAATCTTCGTTTATTTTTACAAAATTTCCAAATTGAATTTTTAAAAATTTTAACTCTTTTTTTGAGATCTTAGTACATAAAAATACTTCAGTTTCAATATTTATCTTTTATGTCCGTAATCTCTCTTTATATAGACATTCCATCCTGTATCTTTGCACACAGCATATGAGAGAATATGATAATTATAAGTTTGATATAACATTATTATCAGTGTCAATAATTTGAAGTACAAAATACCGTCCACCAAAAAGCTCATTTACGAAGGTAATTGTATAACAATTTTCAAATTTTTCATGCATTGTTTGTGACAGTTTCATATTCTGATTTGCTTACTGAGATATGTCCACTGTTCGTTGATGCCTAACTTAGCTGTCGCAGCCTCAGGAGCTTGCAAGCTCTCACCACGACAGTTAACGAGGGAGGTAGGTACGTCAGGAATTGTCTGCTCTTACTTGCCGCTTGCTTTCTTGGATCTGAATTGATGATGAGAGTGAGAATCAATGAGAGTAAATGAGATATAGTGAAATGCAATTTAAATGGTATTCTACTTTTTGTTACTGTCTTTGAAGGATTAATTAACTCTAAATTAAACACCTGAAACTGTATGTGTGACGTACCAAACAAGAAATATTGCAAAATTATTAGAAATATCCTTACTTTTTTTATGATGTGTACGCTTAAACGTATTATTCTTGAAGATAACAGATGCACTCTATAGCATTCGTTTAAAAATTAAACTGAAAATGAAGTAAATACAAGAATGCAGGTGCATACATAAATGTGAATATTTAAACTGAAGAAATTGTAAAATATGAAAGATATGTAAATGACATTTCCCTTTTTTCGACGAATTTTTAATATTCGAATTTTGGTTAATTACGAGTTACACATATAAAATGTCTCGTCAATATGATATTAATGCACTGTATCGATTCGATTTTCAGAAATAAAAAATTTTAAACTACTGATAGAAATAATATAATAGATTAATAGAATTCGCTTAAAAATACAAAATGAAGAAACGTTCATAAACACCAAATACAAGTCGATAGTACTTATATGTATTTGAGATATTTAATTTTGTAATATTTATAGATATTTTAAGAAGTTTAAACTTATTACTCAACTTCTTCGCATTCAATATCTCACGTCCTTAAGATTTACAAGATCATTTTATTTCTATATCATATTCTATTAATTAATAATGTCATGTACATATTTATAATATAAACATATATAGTATATATGTACACAAGGTCAGTAAAAACTATCGCTCGAAATAACTCATTATCTACTGATTTTAGCAAAAAATGTTTGAAGTGAAATTTATTGTATTTAAGAACTCTGATCAGATGAATACATTGTGTTTTGTTGATGCCTTATAGTATCTAAGAAATCAAGATGCTCTTGAGTTTTTTAACAGTTATCTTATATATTTTTTACATTTCGTTGCAGCCGCTAAGAGAACGAATTCAACTACCTACAATAAGGTGACCTTCAGTTGACCTTGAACCTCAAAATGAAACGAAAATGTGTGAAGAATAACTTACTTTCAATGATTCCGTTTAAAGTAGATGTCGTCGAAAAATTATGTCCGATACACTGCGAGCTGTTCGTGTCTCGTACCGACGAGACGCCGCGTCGCGTCATGTGAAAAAATGTCAAGATATGGGCTACAGTGATTGAATGTGTACTCGTCGTTATTAACCACATGTCATTGAGAGCCGTTTTTTAATCGCATTACTATCAACATTGAAAAGTATGTTCTTTACGACAATCGAAAGAGACCTTCGCAGTAATTCGATAAATATCAGGTGACTGTTCATGCTCCGAAACCTTGTCACTTTTTCCTCAGAAGATATTGTTAACAATTAGTGAAATATAACTGGAGTACGTCACTACTCATTTTAAAAGAGACTATCACAGCCGAGATATATTACCAGTATATCGAAGAAATGCACGAAAAATTGAAAATTCTATGTCCAGCACTCATTAAGTAGAGATGTGCGGGTACCCGATGCTCGAAACAGGTCGAGCAGAGATCGGGTCGGTTCCCGAAAGTATTTCGAGACTCGAAAATATTGGAATTCCCGACAATTTCGAAAACAATGTTTTCGAACAATGTTTTGCAACTAGCTTTGTTATAGAATGAGCAAGCACTATATAGCTAGTTGTTAGAAATATCTTCCGGGTTCTCGAGTCTGTCTCGAGTCTCAAGATACTTTCGGGGCCGGATCCAATCCCGAAAAAATTTCTCGACCTGATCTGACCCGATATTTTCAGGTTCTTGCACACCTCTGGAGGTAATACTACTATCCAATTATTATATTCCATGATGACAACTAATAGTCAAATATATTTACTAACCAACAATTTTCAAATATGATATACTAAACCTGTTATAATATTTGACAAGATGGTGTTGAATTGCACAACAATATATATAATACTAATTATAAATTATCACAAACATTCTGGATATATCAAAACTGAAGGTTACATATTCTTATTAGGAAAATAATATCTATAATGTACCTAAATACATTCAATTATATTGAAATACATCCATAATATGTATATTTAAATATATGCACTATTGATAAAGGTTATTGTATCAATATAACTATAATATAATAATATAATATTGAAATATATCCATAGTATGTATATTTAAACATATAGAGGTTATTGTACCAGATAACTATAATATAATAATATAATATAATATAACTATAATAGTATAATACAATAATATATTGTATCAATATAAGAATTAGATGTTTCAGCAATTAGAAAGAAGGGAAAATATTATTTATATCACAAAACAGATAACAAAGGCAAATTAAAATGTGTGAAAAATATATAAAATACATTTATGTTATAACAACATTAATAATATTGTTATCACATGTGCAAACCGTGCTATAAATAAATAAATAATTTGAATAGAATATACATCGTTCTATAATGAAAGGCATTATAATAGATACACATAAATTCTTCCATGCAGTTTAATATACTATAAAATTAAAAATATGAGTTTGGTTTTAACTTAGGATGATGATGAATATAGAGCACTATATATTACATATATGTGTATGCTATTAAATACAATGTATTATAAATGTGCATTACAAATTATTTTAATTTAATTATTTGTAACATTTTTATAAATGTGCATTACAAAATATTTGTAATTTAAAAATTACGTTAAAAGAGAATTACCTATTCTTCAAAATAAATTTAATTTACTAGTTAATAGGCATTTATAAAAATCTTTATATCAACACTATTAAAAATATATAAATGAAATAAAATCAATTATTTTGTTCATGCTATCATCTCAAATGCTTTTTTATTAAAACAATGTAATTATTTCAAAATAAGTTGTATTTTAACATGCATTAAAATAGTAAATAATTTATAACAGAAATACTATATAACATGAATGAATCAACTATATCCTTAATATCTTCAATGTATTAATTATTAGGTTGTCCCAAAAGTTTCTTTTGTTTTACAAGGAAATACAAGGAAATAATAGATGCACAACATTTTTTGTTTATATTATTTTACTGAATTAGGTATGATACAGTTTGTTCTATTGGGACAACCTTGAGTTTTTGGGATAACCTAATACTATATACAGCTATATTAATATGATCTTATTCATTAAAATAAAATGATATGTACATGTTGTTGCCAAAAATTGAATTGATTGTTATATAGATAGAGTTACTTAAAAACTGCACTTTCTAAAGCACCAAAACATATATTTAACTTACGCTATGTTATGTTCAATAATCATTTCTGTTTGTTTACATATTAATAAAAGTTTGCATTATGGCTTTAAACAGACCAGAGACTAACATTTCAACATGGAAATTAATGATAAAATTGTACTCTCAGCAAAAATCTGTAAGATATAATAAATAGAGCTTACACTACTATACGAAAGATAAGAAATACATATATTATATTTATAGATACAATTAGGCATTGTATAATAAGACAGAACAAGGAAAGAAAAATGTTATAACTAAAACGAATGGAGAATATATAATCAGGCAAATTAAAATTACTCCTAAAATGAAAAACATTAACAACTGATATGCTATTGAAAAGTAAGGAAATTATTTCAATGGAAACTGTTTTGGATACCACAAAATGACGGTTATAATAATAGGACAGCATAAAAGGAACCATACATTTCTATAGCAAATAGAACAAACTGTTGGGAATTGCAAAAAGATTTGTAACCAAAATTTATATAATAATGTAATATTTCTCAATAAAGTTAAAATTAATATATTCAATTTACACAAGATCAAAAATTATTAAAAAAAAATACAGGTCTCACAATCACACGCACAAAGAATTTTATAGCATTATGAGACTATGTAGTAGCAAATACTATTTTTATATCTAGCTTATTTCAGTGTATAAAATTATATTAATATAATTCTTATGCTTTTATTGAATGATTAATTACTAACATATGCCTACAACCAATTTTATTTACAAAAAGATCTCTTTATTTGTCATGTTATTTAAACCATACAGATTTCTGTATTGTGTATATGTTCAGTTTTGTAAGTAACTATATACAGCGGTAATATAACATTTTAATCCACACAAACTATAAATTATTAACAAACTTCATACGACATAACGCATTCATGTTTTCTAATTCCAAATTTTGAAATTATGTATAGTTCATCTTATTAATTTGCATATATACATACGTAATATAATCCTTACTACACATAATATGTACATAATATACACATCACATATATGATATAGCGTAAACTAAATGTAATTTAGTAAGTTAAAAAGTAATATAGGTTGCTATAAATAATGATAATGAAATAAAAAAATATACAACAAACGCACCATCATTACGAGCGGAAAAGGATGCTTATACACCCGAACAGGTGACTGATATTGTTGAACCATGTTACAATGTCTTCTTACAAACTGGCTGCTAATTCAGACTGCAATATAAATAGAAATGAATAGAACTATAATAATTGAACTTAATGTAATTAAATAGAACAAATCAGGTCCACTAATAACTAACCGAAGAAAAAGCAAACTATATAGGTTACAATGTTACAATAAGCCGATTCTTAACCTTCTTTTATTTTATTCAATATTTATGTCACTGCACTTTATATAATTTAGAAATAACTTTGGCACGAAGTATTTTAAGTTGTACAAGTTATAAGGAAAGATTCAACGATTAGTGTTTACATCATATAATACAGAAAATAGAAACAAAAAAAACACAAATTGCACAAAAATATTAATGAACTTTGACAAATGGCGCAAATCCAACTTGCCATTGTGTGTAACCAACTGTAACTATTCCAACGTAACTACAAACCAACACAAGAAGTATGACACAGGTCCCTATATTGGAACCAATCAGACCGAAATAAACAAAGGACGATTAAATCAGACAAATTTTAAATATTCGAATAATTTGAATTGTTTAATGTAAAAATCTTTCAAATAAGGCTCTCATATTAATTGTAACTGTATCAAAAAAATTTATGTATTTGTTACAATTGAATAAGTAAACTATTCTTAAATAATTATAGATACTATATTATACATAACAATGTATAGAAATTTCAATATGATTTGAATACAATCTTAATATGTATTGACTTATATCTAAAACATCAGTGTGTATATGTAAATGAATATACATGAACTATCTTAAATTTAAATAATAATTTTCATATCATTCACATAAACCAATTTGTAGTAACGAAATATATATGTTCAGATTCCTGTTATACGATATTAATCGATATTTATTTAAAAAACAGTATATTTATTCATTGTGGATATCATCTTGTATTATCTGCAGATGAATAGTATTCTCTTTAGATAAAAGAAATTTATCGATCGTTTGAGGCGCTAAAGACAAGCATAACATTAAATATAGGAGATCATAAATCTAATGCTTTGAAAAAATAAATATTATTGATTAGTAACTGTGTAGAGGGTAGTAAATTAATTTTTTGAGTTCCATAAAAGATGGGAGTAGGTAAAAGTCAATTTTCTGAAGAAGAATTACAAGATTACCAGGTATTTGGTTGTTCTTAATAACTCAATATCCAAAAATTTTGTTTAATTATTTAATCTTATCTTATATTATAGGATTTGACATATTTTACGAAAAAAGAAGTTCTGCAGTAAGTATACTTAAATAATTTAAATAATATCTATTTAATAGCTTCTTGTAATAGTTAGGATTATACAATGATTATTCTAACACATTGGTTTATTTAATATTAGAAAAAGGAAGATGCATAGCTATTTATATTCTGTTTTTTACAATAATAATATAGATATTACTTTAGATTTTTAATCTTTCGATGTAATGTATTTGAATGTATTTATGAAAAATAAAAAACAGATTTACTTTTGTATTTTACATATATGTTTCAAAATGAAGAATAGATCTGTTTTAATGTGATATTTTATACGCATTTCAAATACAAATATTTTATGTTATTCTGATTATTTTGTAAAAATATTTTACCCTCAGGCATATAACATTTGTATTTATTATATCTAAGAACCATTAATGTTCAATATTTTATTAATTATATCACTGACACGTACATACAGAACATGCAATAAAATATCAATAATTTTATGATTGTGGTTATTTCTATATAGTTATTATGATCATAGAATTAAGAACAGTTCTTATACTCTTATGTATTATTAGCAACTTTTCATATTTCTGTATTTAAACTAACAGTCTATATATTGAAAGTCACTAATTCATGTGTGAAATTTTGATTTTGTATGACAGTGCACATCAAAAGTTTAAAGCACTTGCCCCAGAGAAGGTTGGTCATAATAGAAATGCAAAACTTCCAATGTCTAAAATCTTACAATATCCTGAATTAAGAGCAAATCCTTTCGGAGACCGGATTTGTAAAGTTTTTAGTTCTAGTCAAGATGGAGATTGTACGTTTGAAGATTTTTTAGACATGATGTCTGTTTTTAGTGACGCAGCTCCAAAAGCTGTAAAAGCAGAACATGCTTTCAGAATATTCGGTAATATTTACATCTTATTTGTCAGTTTCTTTATAAATTTAATCTATTGATTGAATTATATTGTATACAGATTTTGATGGAGATGATATGCTTGGTATTGGAGATTTAAGACAAGTTGTAGATAGACTTACTGCCCCACAAAGATTAAACGAGACAGATATGCAACAGGTTCTCCAATATATACTTGATGAAGCAGATCTGGATGATGATGGTGCACTTAGCTTTGCTGAATTTGAACATATTATAGAAAAAAGTAGCGATTTTTCAAAGTAAGGCGTATAAATTTTATTGTCATTTTTATTTTGTTATGATACTGACATTAAATTTATTTTAACATATTCATTACTTTCAGGAGCTTTTGCATACGTTTATGAGACATAAAATATTGATGAGAAAAATAGTAAAAAGGCAACATAAGACTGAATGTTATATTAATATCAAGACACTTCAATATATTCAATAGGCCTAATAATTTTTACCATTAAAAAAAAGTAATTCTGCGAATTTAAAAAGTGTGTTAATGTTTCCTAAAGGCCTACTACGTGCTAAAATTAGTTTCCTTCTTCCAACATTACATTATAGAATATTTTACTATTATAAATTAATGGTACATGTTGTTTAATTAATGTTTTTATTACTAATTTTTAAGAAATATTAATGTATAATAATTTCATACCAAAACAAAGATTAATATTTATTCATTAATATTAAATTCACTGCCTTAAATGTATCATTTGTTTTGTTTGCTTTATTAATTTTATATAAAGATACTAGAATTACATTTCCTTCTATATTATGAGATATATAATAAAGAAATGTTTCTGTATGTATATCATATGAGTTATTATCAACTCATTATTACCTGTTTCAATATACTATCATTAGTTTTTAATACTACTTGTTCATATTTATATCTTTTTGTATTGAAAATATTAAAAGTGGGTTTAAAAACTATGTGTGAATAAAATAAGTTATTATAATATTTAATTGTTTTATTTTTTAGATATTGTCTTATGTAGTGAAAGAGCAGGAAGATCAGGAAAATATTTGTATTGGATCACCCGGAAAGTTCGTTCCGATCTTTGAGGAATTTGGTCGACATGAAAGATCATATTGAAAAGTTTTTCGCGGAAAAACCTAAGAGGTTCTGGAAGGATAGAATATTCAAGTTGCGTGAAAGATGGAGAAAGGTTGTGGAACAAAATGACACCTATATAATTCAATAAATGTATATCGAATCGAAATGTAAATCGTAACGAACTTTCTGGGGGACCCAATACTTGTACACAGCGATTGTACTTAACGTTATTTTTTTGAATTCATGTAACAACAAGCTTGAATAACTTTGGGATACTAAATACTCTAAGTTTATGTATCCGTCTTGGAGTTGACTATACATCTATCTAAAAAAATATACCTAAACGAAAACAAAAAAGAAATAGTTTTACCTTCAAACCTTACAGATACTTCTTACTTATAAAAAAATATTTATCATGAAATGTCTCTAAAATATCTCAGAAGTTTCTGTATAACAATAGTTTGATATAATCACAAGGAGAAAATATAATGGAGAGTCCTGTATGTGATGTAAGATTCTCAAACAATGATGCATACCAGCAGCTTACCTCGTACAAGTCATAGAGAAGAATAAATGTTCAATAAGATTAAACAATAAATATTGCTGCATTTTGTAAGAAGAATCATAGAAAATACACGAATTATGAAAAATGATAGTTACATAATACAATATAATATTCATCTACCTTCGCACTTATATGAAATAAAAAGGTTGAAAATAAGAAGAACGCGAAAGAAATTAAGCAGATATTGAAGGCTTAATTGATTAACTATGAACTAATTTACAACTAAATGATACCTGAGAGATTGCTTTAAAATAAGGATAGAATTTGATAAAAAGATCAAGGATATCCATAGAAACAAATCTATCCTTTAAATCTTTTGCTTTCTTTGTCTATATATCCTGCATTGTTAATTCATTACCCTGTTAAAATATCCAATGTGTAAGACAAACAATGGGGAATGGAAGAAAATTTGAAAGTTAAAGCAAAAGAAACACCATAAAATATAATGAAAAATGAATGAAAAATAAACGAAAAGTAATTAACACGTGCAACGAATAAATACAGTGTATATTATCTCAGAATTGATGATTGTTACTAACATAGTGAAAGGTGAAAGGTATTTATACATATGCATAAGTACCAATTTTAGTATTAATTTTACACCTTTTTCTTCTCACCATTTTATGTATTTACTTTTCTTAAGTCTTTTATGTGATTGAAGTTTACAAGTAATAAATCAATAATTTCTTATAAAAAAGCAATATACATTTTTACTCTCATCAGTGGCAAAAAATTTTAGCAAATAAAAAATTACCATTTAACTAAGGAAAATATAGAGGTTTTGTAAAAATGGTAAATATTTTACAGCTTTAGTCAGTGAAAAATTATATATAAAAGACAAACATATCAGAATGTAGACATTTTTCTCTCTAATAACATGTGGATATCGTTAGACCATTAGAGAATAGTGCTTTGAGACTTATTACTGCATAAAAAGTATATAAACTATAATCAATAAAATTAAACAAGTATGAGAAGAGTTTCAGAATGTTGAAATTTAACTATTGTGAATTATGAGCACAAAAGAATATGTACATAATATATAATAAGGAAAAACATTTTGATTTATTTAATTCTTTATTAAAATTACCAAAAAACACTTTGATTTATTCTATAGGTTCAAAATGATACTTAAAGTGCATCATGATAACTGAAGAATCGGTCTGATGAAAGCTATCCTACGTCATAAAAAATAATAGAGTTTCTCAAAGAGTAATATAAAAGCGGAACGAAAGCGGTGAGATAATAAAAATAAGCTCATAATTTACTAGCAAAATACGATTGAGACAATATAATACATGTTACATAACAATGTAAAAAGGTCAGTAGAACACAGAATAAATAATGAGACAATCGTTTGTACGTTGATAGTTTTCGGAGCAAAAAATGATTAGGGAACGGTTCTGTGATTAATCTAGTGCTTCGGAACAAAGCGGCACAATTACATGAAGAAATAGAATTCATATTCAACTTTCACACGAGCACAGGGTGGTTGAAGCAGTTTAAAAATCATCATTCCATTCATCACGTATCCATAGTACGCATTCACAGCGAAAAGTGAGATACTGATAAAACGACAGTCAATTATTTCATGCTACATTTTATTACTATACTTGAGCAGCACTTTCAACTTCATAATATCTACAATATGGATAAAACTGAATTGACATAAAAGTATAATTATCGTTTTATAATTATTATTACATTAGTCTTTTATTAACAGTCGAATTAATAGACGGTAACAATTTAAAAATGTGATATATTATATATATTATATGAACGTAAAAAGCATTTAATGTTTGCATGAAATAATATATGTAACATATATGTAATGTAAATATAGTAATAATATTGTAAATATATGTAACCCTTACAAGGTCACTATTTTATTTTTAGAATTTTAAAAAAGTGCTTCCTGTGTATGTCCTGTAATTTCAGATCGTATTTATCATACGATTTAAAATGTATTAAGAACATTACATCATTAGCAGTAAAATGTAAATAAACATAGAATTTATTTTAGTAGGTAATTTTTATTAATAACAAAATAAAATTATGACTAGGTGGTAATAACTACATATGTAATTGTAAAAAATAAAACTGACGTTAGCCCCGCGAACGTTATAGTTGTGGTTCATCGCTGAAAGTGTAGAATGTACTTCACAGTGGTACGAATTTTCTTCCACTAGCGTATACGTATGTATGTGCATTATAATCAATACAGTATCTTGAGGGCTGAATTTATTATTGAAAAGGAAAGAATAAGTTTAAAGAAGACGATTAGTGTGATGAGACATTGTAAGGTACCAACGCAGAACAATCTCATAGCACAACGTACTCGACATAAATTTTTATAAACCGATTATATCCGTCATTATTTTTATGAATGCAAATTGAGTTCAGTTTTTACGCTTGCGACATAATCGCTTAAATGGTTAATGTATTTTTAGAACGTTTGTTTTATAGAAAAAAAGTTTGTTCATCACTATGTGCTTCTAAAACCACATAACTTTTACAAAATCCATTACTTCTCACATATTTTTTAAAAAGAAAGAAACGTTTTGACTATAACAATAAAATAAATAGTACATTTTATATAATCAATTATCATTCTTAATAATACAATATATCAATGAATATAATTTGGTAAAGACAATGAAGAATACATATACATATTATATGTACACTTCTAGTTATGTAGAAAAGAAAATAAACTATATTTTTTTATCCCAATAAAAATATATGAGATAATAAAAATTACACAACATACAACAAATAATGATTGAGATATTTCGTAATTTTGTAAAATGTTGAGCAAGAAGAGAATGTAGAATGTAGAATATATAAGGATTTTTAGTGAGATTACCTAAAATACTGTGTCTAACGAAGCACTTGTAACATTGTCAAGATCGAAAAATAATAATGTTACAAATATAAAGTGAAAGTTATTTGTGGAGAAATATTCAATTTTAAACTAACTACTTGAGTATTTTAATATAATTGTAAGTAGCATTTTTATTTGAAATTTTAACGACGTACCTTTAGAACAAAGATTTTTCAACAGCTGATTTGTCCATTGTAGATATTTGATTCTTTCGAGTGAAAAAGTGAAGAAATAATAAGTAAGTCGCGAGTGAGAAACTGAATTATATAAAGCTAACGTAACAAGAAACAATTAATTGTTTTTGTTAGCATTAAGTGTAACGTCCAAAGGTTCGTCGACATTTTGCGATGGACTGAGTTCTTGTTGGGGTAGCTGATGGAATAAAGTAGCTGTCGGTGTGTGCCTGGGTGGACCCTTCACGGTGAGATCCATCTCAGCCTCTTGAGGCCTATCTCTAGCGGTTAAATTGATGTCTCTTTCTACTGGACTGCCGCATATTCTTGGTGGAGAACCACAACCACATTTCATTCTTTCTGGAGACTTTTCACAGGTCAGAGAATATCTGAAATGTAATAGTTGTCTTTTCTATGAAAACGAAATTTTAGGGATAAAAGTGCAAAATACATATTATCACACATATATAAATACTATTAATATGTAAAAAGTCGTAAGCTAGTGCACCTAGTTATAAAAATAAAGTGCCTTCCCGCATTTACATAAACAGGTATATTGCATAGATATGTTACAGTTATAATGAACACATTAATTCAATATCTGAATGTATGGACATAGATACATCTAATCTCGTAAATTATGTGTACCTACTAGGAATCACAAACATTTTCATACTTATGCATATTTTTTATATTGTAGATACTAAGTACACACTTCATATTTATTAGCGTTCACTACTACTATGTACTTATGTATGTATATAGTATTTGGAAGAATATCCCTTATTCTTATTTTCTTGTATTCTTCTTTAACTTTTACATATTTTTACGTAGTTTCAATAAATGAAATGTTTCATTTTGTTATGGAACAAAGTATCTGTTTCATCGAAGTTAATGAAAGTTTCTCTCCAATCTATCATATGTCATAGAAACACTAAGTATATAATTAAAAAATTACGCATCAATAAATATCGTTTGTTTCTTATTTGTTTCAACTTTATAAATTTAATTAGATTATATTATATTACAATAGATTTAATTATTAGAAAGAAGCGTCAATTTCCTCGTATCGATGAATTTTTAAATATCTGAGATAAAAATTTATATCGCGTGTTAAACTGGAAATTTGATCAATCGAAATTTCATGTTTGCATTCTAAAGATTATTTTGAAAAACTCAGTACAAGATGACCGATCTTTTTTGTAACCTTTTTAGTATGTTGGAACAATAATTTCCTCTATAGTATTCAGAGCAATGTAACATGAAATACTTTTATGTAACATTATTAATTACTGTATCCTTTACATAAAGTAGCTATTATTAGAAAAGTTTAAATAATTCAAAAGCTGAAACAACGTACAATTAATGAATTAAGAACTTTCCTCTTAATCCTTTATTAACTTCGAATTTCGAATAGTACTATTTCTTTATATTATATAAGATTGATGGTTTTGCTACGACAGGTGCGTTATGTGTGCGAATTTTTTCATTTGAATTGAAACATAAATGTCGAAAATACGCGAGGATACGGCATATTCACATAATCTGTCGAATATTAAGAAAATTAAATGTAGAAGTTAATCAATCAAAAGTCTAATTTAAAACACGCCTATGTATACTTAGATACTAGATAGAAACGGCATAGCGCAGTTGTAAATTGAAGTTTTAAGAAGGCTATCCATTGATGTAGCCGCATTCAGTAGTACATCCATTTCCTAGAAACATTTAATTTTTGGGCTGCAAAAGTTATTTGTAAATTAATATTCTGATGTGAGTTATGATCTTTCATTAAATCTAGGGATATGTAAGGTATTAGGATTAGAACGTATATCTACTTTCGAAAGGCAAGGAAGAACAGTTAGGAGAGAGAGAGAGTTTTGGGTTTATGCCATGTAATGAATAATACGTTTCGATACTCAACATTCCAACACTGTCCATTGATTTTACGACTGCGTTATATCGTTTTGCATAAATTCTTGTTCTACTATTTGCATGTTTGAATTAGTAAAAGTAGAATACGATTAAGGAAAGTAATTTTATTACCCGTGAGGAGGTGGAAGAATCCTATAATCTCTGCAAACGGATAAAGTCGAAGCGTCAGGTATTTTGTCCGCATTGCTCGCCGTTATAGTTATAGGTGGTCCGTTGGTAGAAGCAGAGGCTGAAGGCGGTGGAGGCGGCGGAGGTGGGGGAGGCGGGGGTGGTGGTGTCGCAGCATCAGGTCGTTCCAAAGATGCTGTAGGTGGCGGCCTTAAAAGAAGGGGTGCTGCACTTCCTAATCCCAAACATCGCATTCTCCATGCATCTTGCAACAATTGCAATCGGGCTTGTTTCCGCCACTTCGCTCGCCGATTCTGAAACCAAACCTAAAATAGCAAATAATTCACGTTATTATTTCATAAATAAAATAAGTATTTTCAGCTGAAAAGTAGCTACATACACGTTATGAAATACCGATAGGAACTTATTTTTGTAAAATGTAGATACTACAGACTTTGTGGTTTATAGTAAAAAACAGGCGGCAAATAGATTAGTTAAATAACTTAGCACTATTTAATTTTTTATGACATTTTAGCTGTGTTTAGATGGACTTGTAAAATAATATTGCAGATTTTATTTTACTAATCACGTGTATCGATTATAGAAATAGGTTTTTGAACGTTTTCTTGTCATATTATAGATACAATTTTTAATACCTATCATTGTAGTCTATTACCAACTTTTCTATCGCTAATCAAATATTTCCTTATTAACTATTTGCTTAAATGTTTCCCACAAGGAAATTAACATTAATGCTTCTTACGGAACAAATTATTCGAGTGTAGATCGATGGTTACAAAAAATTATTCTCCACAAAATATAGATCGATATTCGCTATAAATTGTAATGAAATATTAGCGTTGCTTCTGTAATTTGTATAAAAATAAGCACTTTTGTTATTTAGTTACAATAATATAATTTAATTATAAAACATACTAAAATCATCTACTTGTAAATATCCCCCGCAAAAATGATGATCTTTTCAATTGTATAAAGTATTCTGTTTTATTATATTACCTCTTTGAAGCTCTAAACGCGTAGTGCAGCTTGACTCCGTCAAATAGCGAAGAATAAAATGGCCGTAGCAAACGAGGTTTTTGAAAGGTTCTGTATTCATCAACAAATTCGAAAGAAATTATAGTTGTTGGGTGAATAGAAAATTTTGACACAGAATTTGAGCTAAATATAGGTAGATACTAATTAAACTGTGGAAAATTATATTTTATAAACATACTTGAAGACACGTTACATCAATATTCAAGTAGCTCTATAGTTTTCGAATTATTTTTTAAATGTTTTTTTCCACTATTCGGATAATTCTAGTAAAAACTTTTAGGCGATGTCAATTCCAGATTTAAAAACGATTGGAGAGAAAAATAAAGATTTCTTACATACATTTACATGGTGTCTAAATAAATTGTAATTCGGTTTCATATAAAGGAGGATTTATGCATAAAGCAACATCTAAAAGGTGATTTTCCTAAAAGTAAAGTACTTTTCCTGTTAATTTGATAATAAGAAAAAAAAACAAAGAAGAATACCTATTTATGGGTTAACAGGGAAAAATATTTATGTTTATTAACCTGAACACGAGCCTCTGAAAGTGAAATCCTAAGAGCGACTTCTTCTCTTAGGAAAACGTCAGGATAGTGCGTTTTCTGGAACAGCGACTCCAATTCTTGAAGCTGTTGCGGAGTGAAAGTCGTCCGATTGCGTCTCTATTCAGACATGATTAACAATAATTAATGATCGTATAAAAATATTTACTACTACGTTTTATGTCCCTAAACTTATATCACATAGTTGATCTCATTGTCAGATCAGATTATTATAGTATACCTACATGAGTAGCGTTGGAAAATAATAAGAATTATTTCTATTGATTTTCCTGTCAAATAAATAAAAATGCGCTATATATGTTTGGTTTGATAAAAAAAAAAAAATAATAAGAATGGGAAATACTAAAAATATTAAAATATTAAAAATGAATTTAGGTTTAATTTTAATTACAGAGAGACCATGACTAAATTATGTTGAATTTTATTTCATTTCACTTTCTTATTTCCTTACATCAACTTATTTCACTTTACTATTCAGAAAAATACATACTTTATATAAATATAAGAAAATTTCTATGTTTGATATTAAGTATATGCCTGTTGCAGGTAGGTACATACATATATCCTTAGAATCAATCGAATTATTTTCGTTGTTCCGATTGTTCATATTATTACGTTTTAAAGCAACTGTTTTTTTAGTTTTACTCATTTTTCTGTGTTTTTAAATTTCTATATGTATAAATATCAGTAGGTACGTTGGCTGTACCTCCGAAAATCTGTTATCTAAAACCTAACGAAATGTTATTTAAATAATGTACGATATCATGAAATTCCAATAAACTTTCATGATATGCATACATACTTTTAATATACAAAGTTTCAAACTGGATAAATATTAGTAGATTTTTTAATTTATGTAGTATGTTTACACACTGTTGCAACTAATTTCTTTGTTTACCTACTATGCATTAATACATGCGTTCATATACTATATGTAGGTATATACTATCTATACCTATATTATACATATATATACACACACATACATAACTAATCAATTAAAAGATAAGGTAACAACAGGTTTTTTGTACGTTTGGAAGACGGAAGGCAGACAAAATATACATGAAGGCTATATAACAAGAAAATATTTTGAACTGTAGCATAAAATTAATCGACAGGAAAATAAAAATCATAAATGATAAAAGAATAAAAATAACCAATTAATTTTACGAATTCTGTATTAATGTGAATTAAAG
Organism: Bombus sibiricus; assembly: GCA_014737505.1. Taxonomy (NCBI): domain Eukaryota; kingdom Metazoa; phylum Arthropoda; class Insecta; order Hymenoptera; family Apidae; genus Bombus; species Bombus sibiricus. The sequence continues at coordinate 79,182 of JACXIM010000093.1, forward strand.
CGATATGTAATTCTTTTATTTTAGAAATACAGTTTACAAGCATTAGCGTACTAGGATAGGTATATTCATATATGAATAACGAATATATAATATTTTCATTACCTTTTTAAGATTTTCAGTCTTTTTTTATAACTGCTTATATTATAGAATTTATTACATATAGGTATATAAATTTGAGGTTGATCATTGTTACGTAATCGCATAATGGTTAAAGCTTTTGGCATTTAGAGTATTTTTCATATTTAATAAGAATCTTTTATGGAAGAAATTACATGTATTTTGAGAAGTATATTATTACGTTTTTACATAACTTGTAACGTTTGAAAAAGCTGTAGGTATATGAATTAATCATCAGAGGAGTAGTTCCTTCGTGTTTTTTTTTGTTTCATTTTTACATCCCTTGTGCTTGCAGATTAATGCGTTAGTAGAGAATTTTATATAAATTTTACGCATTGTTTAACTACGATTTTAGGTATAACAATGGTTCATGTATAGATACTCATCTGTTACAAATAAATGAACGCATGTTTATCTCTACTTTTTTGGTTATATGTAGAAATAGTTAATAGCCGATAGCTATTGCAGCGAAATACAGCGCAGTTTGATTTTAGTCAGTTGTCAATTATGCACCTGCTTTTAGTTAGTGCTGGAATTCTCTTTAGCGATAATAAATCGTTCGTAACGATCGGAAAAACATCTTATAACATTCAGTTAAGTACAAAGTTCATATTACATATTTGAGCGTAAAAACTTACAATTAGATTACCACCAAAACAAATGTACCAAGTTGGTATAATCTTGTAAAGAAATAAATCGATGATTCATTTATACGGTAAAGCAGAACATAATAGAACATAATCGTAATCAATAATCAATATTTTATTTACTCGAGTAATACGCAAAAGAATTAAACGGCTCTTTTATAACGACAGAATTTGTTTACATATGGATATGAATCTGACGACAAAATTTTTGTCTTGTACCTACATATGTGTACAATATTTTTCAGTCACTGGTTTCCAATAAATGAAGACAACCTGCTTCATAACGATTAAGCGATAACTAATTAAAACGAGCTAAGCAGCACTTTTGCCGTTAATTGTTATTTTGAATATCTTTCTATCACACATTGTTTTTACAGGAATAAAGCATTATATCGTTAGATAATAATAAAAGGTAGAATTATACAAAATATGCATCAGTGAAGATTGTGTATGAAAGAAGGAACACAGCAAAATTGCGCAAATTGCGAGGGAGAAGGGAGGAGAAGGAGATTCGAACACGAGTTGGCTGCTTTTAATAATACAAGCACGAATATGTGAAAATATTAAAAAAAAAGGAGCTAAACAGTAGCAAAAAAGAAACGTACACTGACCTGACGACGTCTTCCAAACATATATTCGGTGAGCAAGTCAGCTTGAGGGCCTAAAGGTGATAAATACGGGCCTGCCATCCTTTTGTAAGTTGTCGGTTGTTTGGCAAAACTAACAAAGATATAGCTTTGCGTTCTTTTTACCCTGGAATCTCACTGCGAGAGAGTCGTTTTATCGTTCTCGATAGACGACACCGAGAAAACTGAAGTCTCCTTTCGAGAGTTCACCCTCGATCAAGCTCCGAGTTACGTGCAGAACGGGGGTTGGTTTATATCACGGGATTGGTCCACCGGTTCTAGGGGCGGTACCACTTCCATGGAGATAAGTACACACCCCTCTTGTGGAAAATTCACTAAATCGTACCGCGCAGAATTTTTTCTCCAAAGAACGTTGATACCTGAATTTTGATTTTTCAAGATTTTCTCTCGCTTTTTACAATTTGCATTCTCGAAACTCTCCTTCGTTCATGTAGTTTATTATTCCACTTTGTTCATTAGGTAATTTTTTTGTCCCGTTAACAATTTTTTTCGTAATAGTCACATCACCTATTTAATATTCATTTTAACGTTTGGTTAAGCTCCAATTTTTTCACCTTTCATTTTGAATCGAGGTTATAACTTATAACTAGGAATTATACCGTCGCTATACAGAACGAGAACGTTATGCTGTTGCTGCAATGAAAACGGAAATAGATGGATGAAAACAAAACGACGGACTGAAACGTTTAACATAAAATTTCTTTGCCCGATTAAAAGTTATTTAGAAGTTGTATTCGAAATACGTACTTGAGCGATTTCAGTAGTTTGGATTACATATTTATTATTACGAATGCAAATGGAGTAACGGCTTTAATAAATTACATTTCTAATGGAGTATAATTAGCAGGTAACAAGTTATATTTTTAATCGTTATAAGTAAAAACTACGAGTACCTATACCTACGTAGATACCGTTTTTATGCGAATAATTTAACGGTACGTCTATAATTTAATGGCCATGCTTATTAGGTGGTGATGGGATGATGTTTGTAATTTCTATAATACGGCAAAGTATTCAAAATTCATCGTTAGTATCTACATGTTATAAATTAACTAAAGGTTAAGCACAATTATAATCGAATTTTGTTTTGAATAGTATTATATTTAGTCACTGATTATATGCAATCTAACATTGTGCCGCGTAGAAATTTTCTTCTTTTCGGTACTTATGCCAACTTGATCGAGCGTTTATTACACGGAAATACCGACAGCGAGAATATTATACCTGCTTTATCTCAAGAAAAAAGTGTTCCAGCTAACTCCAACTTTCTGTCATTTGTATTTTATTTCTTCGAGATATCAAACTGAATATACCTATACAGTTGTATAATTTCAAAGTATATATATACTAATTTAAGATAAAACGAGACGAAAAGATATAAGAATTAGGGAAATAGGGAAAACCAAATGGAAATAAAGAAGTAAAAAGTGACCGACCAAAAGTGGAAGAAAGAGAAAAAGACCGCGAAAAAGATGGAGCTGCAAGGGGAGGAAGAGAAAAAAGAGAAGAAGAAGCGTAAGCAGAAGAAGAGGTAGAGGAAGAAGGTGCGCGAGTTTAGTGATAGGAGCCGTAGCGAAATCCAGAAAGTGATGCTCGGTATTCGTATAGCATAGCGCATCAGACAGGCACATACCCCGAAGCCATGTAATTCATTACTAAAGCAATCTCACCCTGCCCTATCTCTGCCCCTCTCCTGAACCCTATCCAGCCCTGCACACCCTCTCCTGACTTCAGCGGTGCGCGCGCGTTATAATATAAAAAAAAGGAAGAACCAGCCGGATGAGGAAGGAGAAGGGCCCGAATAGAATAGCGCCCCTGACGACAAAACAAAATGAAACACAAAGCCGTGTTTTCATAATTAAAAAGATTGCATGCACTGAGTACAGTTCTCTCTTGCTCTCGCTTTTTCTCTCGTTGGCGTTCTATGCTCGCCTCCTGTACGGAGCCTTTCTGTTCGCTACGCTGTATTTCTCTTTTTCCCTTTCCATCTGATTTTCTCTGTGATTGTCCGCCGAGTCTTTCTTTCTGGACGACGCTCTTTCTCTCTCTCTCTCTCTCTCTCTCTCTCTCTCTCTCTCTCTCCCTCCCTCCCTCTCTCTCCCTCTCTCTCCCTCTCTTTCTCTCTCTTACCCTGACTCCTCTTTTTATATTCTCGCTATTTTAATGATCCAAATACCAGCAAAATGTTTTTATATCAATTTAATTATAACTGGATTTTATTAATTATTTTGCTTCAACGGACATTCATTAGGCAAATGCAATACGCGATATAAAATATTGAATCGTCCCAACGTTTTCCTTATTTGGCAAATTATAACGTCGTTTTTGACGAAATGTATAGGTACATAAACGAACAGCACAGTAATACGTATACTCGTTATGCAATATTTATGTGCTTTGTTGTATTATGTCGGTGAAAGAAACTACGGAAATAGAAGAGAGACTGGAGAGAAATTATCAAAACTCGTGCATTTATTATTTTCTCTTTGATCTACTTTTTTGTTTTCTATCTTTTGTAGTTGCGAGAGATATATGGTATATTTGATGGAAATGTAGCGATATATCTATTGCGTACATTGCTTTCGATATGTATATTTACTTATCGTTTGATTAATCTCCACATATATACATACTTACGTAGGTATATGCACCTATAACAAATCCATATGTATTAAGCGAATCTCTGTAGCTCTACATATACCAAATAGTGCATTATTTCTTTTTTCTGTGATCTTCGTATACGATATAAAATGTTATGAAATATTTGCTGCGTGTTAGTCAACTAATATTAAATATTTACAAAAGAGAAGCCACCTCCGATTTTGATAATTTCTTAATATGTTGTCAAAATCACCACCTGAATCGTGTTACGAAGGTTTTTAAAATATAATGGGGGTAAATCAAACGCATGGATGGGAGAGGGGCTCTGTTGTACCTTTTCCTACACTCCCGCTTGCTGAAAAATTTAATTTTAGTCAAACTCATTTCTATTTCAATTAAAATTAGATTTAGATTGGCTTAGATTTGTTCGGGCCCACACTTTTATTCCATAACATTAATCCTATGATACACATGTACTTATGCGATATTAAAGCATAAGATAATAATTTTACAAAACATCGCACTGTTTTATTCATTTCTGTCGAAGCCGTTAGAAATATCATCGGTATAGCTCACAATAAGAGAAGTAAACACGAGCATTCGATTTACTACATTTACACTCTATTAGATACGAATGATGTCCAAAAAATTATGTATCTTTGTGTGAACAATAATAAATTTTTAATTTGCAATACTACAACTTGAGAACATATTAAAAAATTATCGAAACCGGATGTGGCCCTCTTCTTGCAAATGTTTACCGTGTTTTCTTTTGTATTATCAAATAAATACGACCATATCGAAGATCGTATATGTAGTTATTGCAAAGAACAATTGTATTTATCGTTAGGTTATTCTACTACTTTATTCTACTCTATCTATTCTAGTCTACCCTACTGCTCTACTTTTATCGCTCAATGAACGTTATACATTATACGTAATCCTTTACCTATGTATGTTTATCTATTCCTCAAGTTGTAAAAGTGCATAAGTGTGTATTCATTGAATTGTATGTTTCTCTCTTCAACTTTGGTGCAGAATATGATATATACCTAAACGTAATACCTACTGTGAAAAATCATGTGAATCTAAAACATTGAACATTACGAACACATGTAAGAATTTCGTATTATGTATTAACAACAGGCGCATGCTTCAGATTGTAACCACACTAGTTTGCAAATATCAGTGTGTAGTGAACGTTTTGTCGTCATAAATTAAATTTTATGCCATAAACTTAATGCTTATGTAGAAATTATACTTGACAAAAATATACTAGTTCGTTTAATCGTTTGAAGAATTTCAACCATACACATGTACAAACATGGTTACACAAATCATCCTCTTTATTTCGCTGCTAATACTCATTTCTTCTTGAACGATTTTTACAATATATTACTACGAAATAAAGCATCTTTGAGATCTTTAAAATCCACTACCATCTCGCTATCTAATTGTAAGTATGTACACTGATAGTTATAATTTATAATATAATCGATTTACTACTGTGCTTAGTGAGTGCTTAGACCTTAAACAACTCGTTTATATCAGATCGTCCGAAAAATTTCTTTCGTTTTATAAGGAAATAATGGATGCACAACATTTTTCGTTTTATATTATTTTATCGAATTACGTATGATCCATTCTGTTCTGTCAAAATAAAGATCACAACGTTCGACAGATTAGTTTTCATGTTTGTATAAAGATGCGTTGTTGTAAAAGACGTTTCTGTAGAAGAAAGACACTTTTGGACAACCTAATACGTAAGTAGGTAGCCATGTATGCACATACCTATTTCGCTGTGATTTTAAAAAGATATATAGGTAGCTACCTAAGTTAGAATTTCGTATGCGATTTAAAAGTACATAGGTACCTATGTACCCATCTATAAGTATTTATAAATCATTATATATTTATAATATTATAAATTGTATCTACAATACGATACTTTTACTAATACATTGATTATATTTGTTCCTCATTCTTAAGTATAAAATTCTTTTCTCTTATAGTAAAATCGGCTAATCCCAATAGTTATTCTATCGATAATCCCTTACAATTTATAATAAATATCGTGCCCACCATTATGCCAAGTTATTTATGTACATATGTACTCACAACATATATATATATATATTATTTAAAAGTAATATTTGAGTACGATACATTCAGTAATTTAAGCTAAAAATCGTAGTTTTAAAAAAAAGTTAGAAATACTAAAAAAATTAAGTTATTAATAAGAGGTACCTATCACGAAAATTTCGAACAAGTTATAACAATTTAATTAATAAAAAGGAATATTACAAATATTAGTCGTGACAAATTGTTATTATAAAACTGAATTCTTTTCCCAATTAATACAAGACGATAAATAAATATTTTGTACTTAGGTACTACAACGTTCTTTTCCAAAATGATGTCCTTTCCTCAAGACCATTGTAGAATGAAAATGCGCGTTTTAGTCTGGTTCAATTAGATAATCTAAAGTAAAGTAATTTTGTAAAAAGCCAATTTTAACGGGACTTAATATAGACGTGAATTGTATTCCTTTCCTTTATATATATATATACATATATATATATATATAATTTTTTTTTTAAATAAATAAATTTTTTTTTAAATTTTTTATTTAAATTTTTTTTATTTAAATAAAACTGATCTGAAATTACATAAAATAAACGTAATTGTGTAGATATAACATTTATATATATATATTTAGCAGCAAGGGAATTAAGAACAGGTTGTCAGGAGAAACGAGGGCCTTGAAGTTCCTTTATTGGGTAGAATTGTAATGTCCAGACCCGCCCCTGTCATATGACCAATTAGCTTCCGTTTACTTTACTTCCTATCTTTCATCCCTTCTCTGCAACTATTATACTACGTTATTACTTTGATTTACTTACTTTATATGTGCGAATGTAAACATTTCATGTATAAAATATACCTACTTATCGATCCTAAGTTATTAAAATAATTGTTGTTATTAAATATAACAATTATTTCTTTGTTATTACTTGTGAGTACTTATATTTACATATATGTAAGAAAGTGTATATCTGTGTGTACGTTGTTGTATAAATACGATGCAAATAAGAAATTTTTATACCACTTGCATTTATTTTCAGAAGAAATGATAGATATTATCTAAATAAGACATTTCAAAAATGATTATTTAAAAGATACATTATCTTATTTAACAACATATTATTTTAATATAATTATGCGTTAGTTTCTTCTAGTCATTGTATTATTTATTAAGACTATTATCCTCATGAAGAAGAATAATCATTTTATATAATTTCTTATTCCGCATTTGAATAAATGTTTCCTGAAATAATACTTATATGAAATAATTTGTTGTTTATTTCGTAAAATAAAAATCTTCTCACAGTTTCTCCCGCTCACAATTTCAAACGCGTGTTCTTGAAATATTATCGTAATTATAACGATTCCAAGAGCAAATATCGTTATGTTGTGGGTAGAATAACTTGATTATGTTGTTTATGACTTAATCGTATGCAAAGTATAAGTGTTATTTAAAGTTCAAATTATTTGTTATTTTAAAGAGTTAACAAAAATGGTAAGGCATTTGAAAATAATTTATTTAACCTTAATATGAAATAAAGTTACACTTTCTATTTCTGAAGTAAAAATAATAAAGTGGTTAGAACGATTCATTATTTCAGATTGTTATTTTTTATGTTTATTTCAAATAAAATTTGCCCAATACTATCTATAATCCTATTTATAAATCGTAACTTACACGAATAGGTATATTTAATTCATGTGAATTGAAAGTAACAGTTGTAATGAGAATGAAAACAAAAATAATTAAAGGATTAGAATAAAATTTAAGGATAGTTATACAAATTAAGGCAGTCACGTTTAAAGCACGATATTTTTACTTCGTCGGTCCTATAATTAATTATTTATTTACATTAAGTACGTGTACTTGCAATTACAATTACGCGTACGGTATATCTACCGATTATTTTTTTTATCGTTAAATTATTTAATGATTAAGAAAATATATAATTTTCCAGTCACTTATTGTCAGTACTATAGGTAAATTATAAATTTATGTTATTACAGTTTATTCAATTCGCATTTGATCTTGTTGAACGGGTGACCCGCAGCTCTTCTCCTCTCCGCCCCTTGTTTTGTCCGATGCCCTTGTCATGACGATTTCCTAAGCCAGACGATTACTCATCATCCCCCGACTAGTGGTACAACAGAACGACTACACTGACGAGGTTATTTTAATCAACGAAACCACGTCCTCCCCTTACCGCCACCGCCCCCAACCCCTTACAACAAGGGTGCACATGAAACCATAGTGCTACCAGGGAGATCAACAGGACGGGCCAGACAACCGGATGTTATCATTTCTACAACATTTCCATTGTATTCCGCATTTCATCCCCCAGAACTTTTTCTTTCTTTCTTTCCTTCCTTCTTTCTTTCTTTCTCTCTTGCATATCCTTTTTTATTCGCTCTTACTTATCCTGTTATGTTAAACAATTCTATTCTACTAAATATTAATATATCTATCTCGAAATTTGTTCAAAAAATTTTTTACGATTTTAAAGGCTTTAAGATTTATCTTCGATCGATACTTACTACATATGTACATGTTTATCTATAGTGGTCGCTTATTCTTTACATAACGCGTACATATTTCACGCGTTATACTTAAAAAATAAGTAATGTATTAAGTTAGAAAAATACTAAAATTGAGAAAATTACCTTACTAAATTTGTCTCAGAATTTGAAAATGTTCAAATAGTTCATTTTCGAATTATGTAATCCAAATAGGATATTTCTTTGCGGTCGATTTTAAATAGATAATGTCGATAATAATTGTTACGTCGCGTGAGATGGTCCGTGCGACGTCCTTCATTGCCTGGCAGCCTACGGTCCACGTACCGTGATTCCGACCCTCAATAAACCCAAGGACCTACCATAAACTTTAACTTTTTAACTTAATTGTTTTAACATATGGTTTTTAAGTCAATCTGTTTGTCCTGACGGATTTTCTAATCCTAGAAGTGTTTTCAGCTTATGGCTGGTTCTTAGAAAAGTCCCTAGGTTTATTAGGCGCTCCTAAATATTACGGAGAAAGCGGGTAGTTACCTAACGGAAAAAGTGGATATTTATCTAACGGGAAAGCCGATTTTTCCCACGAATAATTACACCCACTAGCAACGTTGGTAGGAGGTTTCCTCCTCCTATCATCATTCATTAACGTTGACTATAACCAATGGGCATCGCAGATCGTTTTACTAATGAAATGTGTGAGCAACGAATCCGATTTCTTAGTTCGAAAGGCACTCCCACACCGAGCTTTTCTCCGTAATAACACGAGAACGGACTTCACATCTTCTATTACATCAGGAGAGTCAACTTCTTCTTCTACGACATCAAGAGGGTCAACTCAACTTCTTCTTCTACGACATCAAGACGGTCAACTCAACTTCTTCTACTACATCTCTACATTCAACTGTAAGGGACTTGTTCTACTACGACAGAACATTCAGTGCATCTCTATCGGGTCTTCATCCGTCAAACACTCCCAGTGTTATACCACATCAATCACCCCTATTATCCCAAAAGAAATAAGGGGATCGATCTGTTCATGGTGTCGATTATTGTAATCGTAACGGAAATTTACGACTCCCGCTGACGCACTTTCTCGCGGTCGCATCTCCCCGCGACTGGTCGAAAATACAATAATTAACCACCCGATTTGTCGAAAATAGGGGAATAAGGCATAATTGCGTTCACACAGATATTAAATGTAAACATATTTATTACAATAACTAGACTATAATTATAACTACTTTTATTATTATACGCTCTCATCGACGCATACGTCGATGATTCATACTAGCTTGTCATTTCTATGAGGTAAAAGAAATAAGCGAGGTACGAATCCTGTCGAGGCTCACCGATCTTTGTCAACAAAATCGCAAAACTGTTNACCCAGCACCCAGCACCCAGCACCCAGCACCCAGCACCCAGCACCCAGCACCCAGCACCCAGCACCCAGCACCCAGCACCCAGCACCCAGCACCCAGCACCCAGCACCCAGCACCCAGTACCCAGCACCAGCACCCCCTTGGCTACCCCCACTTCGAATGGCGTCGTCATTGCCGGTGCGCGGTGCCGTAGCCGCTGCCGCTACTACCATCAGCACCACCCTCTGCAAGAGTAAGACGAAGGTAGTAGAGGGAGTAACAGCACTGGTACTCTATTCATTTATACATTAACGTAGAGCTCTCTCTAGAAGAGCTGCGCAGACTCACGATCAGTAAAAGACGATAGTAAGCAGACTGGAGGAGAATCGAATATAATACAACCTTGGTCGGCCGTTTTTATGAAATGCATAAATAAACGAACGCGAGGGGCGATTCTTCGTTTTTACAGCGAAAGGAGATTAAAAATCTCCGCTTTTGTCACTTGGATTTTTCCCTACCGCTCTGATATTTTCTCTTCCCTTATTTATCGTTTATTTAGCGTAGCCAAAGAATATTCATATTCTGATAACGTATTTCGCTACGTTAACAATAAATATAGGTAGATATAATAGGTACAGCCTTCTTTCGAGTTGCTTATCCAGTAGTTTCTATAGAAGATGTTAAGTATAACCGGATAAAACAAACCGGATTGCTAACAAGTATCCTATACATATCGTCGCGTCGCGCTAGTTCTCAACTGTTCTAACTTCATTTTTAATAGAAATGTAGTTAACCTATCCACATATGTCTCATTGGTAGAGAGAATAGATATAAATTCATAATAACATGATGAAAGCTCTACTTAGAAAGCAACAAATATTTAGTTATTTTAAGTCCCTAACTTCATACAATATATAATATTAAGCTTCATAAAATTCAAACTCAATTTTCTCATTGTCAGTTCACGAACTAATGGAAATGGGCCGGTTAAGAATGGTGGTAACGATATTGTACTATTGATAGAATTATCGTATTTAGTTATAAAAATATAATTATACTTACATCTTTTGATACATAAAATTTCGTGTCGAGAACATCGTTAGTCAGATTTGCAATTTACAATTCACAAATGGATGTCCATGATTTGTAAATGTATTTTCATTGTTCACTACTGATCGTTTTGGCAATAATTTTATATTATCGTAGCAGTTATTTTCTCCTACATATTCAAAAAAATGTCCAATCTATCCGACTGTTATATATCGTTTATTCGGTACGAGGATATACAAAATTGTGTAACTGTGGTATCAGAGAACAAAACTATGTAAATTACATAAAGTAGGTATATGGCAGAGTATATTACTAACTAGTCTATTATATATGTATTACTAGTAAAAATTATTAATCTATTTTAGTACTATATCCCACAATACATCCTTTAAAATGAAATAACTTCTTTAAAATGGGACCAAACGACTTAACTCTTTTTCTTTCTTGATAAGTTAGGAGGATTAATTTGCTGGATGACGTGTAAAAAGATGTTGAAAAAATTGCAATTAGATTAGGAAATCGCGAAAAAATAGTAACGGTGGCTTTCCACAACTTCTTGATCTGAGCCTGTTAAAAAAATTTATACGATACATTTTGTAGATTTATATACATATACATAGATACGTGCTGCAAATCATTAAAGATAAATCACGTCATTAAAGATAAATTTAATTCTTTAATGTAAAAATTTCTAATTACTTAGTTAAAAAGTAAGTTTAGTTAAAGAGTCAGACGCCACGTAAAAAATTGCTGTCGGAAAAGATGTTAAATACCTACAACTCGCATACAAAAAGTACCAAATATAATGGTTTTGAATTTCAGATTACTTAATATCGACGATTATTTGTGAGGAAAAGTAAAGCAGGCTTCGAATCCAATATTAAAATATATATTTGAAACATAAAACAAATAAGCACGCACACATGACATATACAGGTAGAAAGGATAAATTCTAAATATTAATTTAACGATATTCTTCTGAGGATTCAATTTGTACCTAAATAAGAATAATTATGTATATAAACAGGATCATTAGAAAAACGAAAGTCTTTTCGTATAATTTTGTTCATCGTCATATATTCGATGAAAATTGAAAAATTCAGTTTCTACTTTGGAACGTGCGAATGTCTGATATAAAATGTTGTTTATCATTACATTCAAGAAACGACGAAACAGGTAGCAAGTCATATATGATATATCTATATAGATCGTTTTTCTACTTTTACTCTATACAAATCAGTTGTAAAATACAAACTTACCAATGTAAAAGTTAAGCTATATCGCGGAGAAGTTACGGTGAAAAAATTTCATAGATCAATTTATCGTTTAGCTACTATTGCATAATGGCAATAGTAACATTGCTCACGATATTTATAACACTTTATTTATAAAAGAAATCGAAGATGACATAGGAGGTGGAATTCGACTTTGGTGCAACTCCTCTATTAATAGACTGATAGTTGAATAGACTGATAAATAATTTAGTAATTAGGAGACGGTAAAAATGTTGCAAAATGTACGATTCTAAATGCATTTCTCACTTTAAGGTACCTATTTATGATATTAGAGAAAGGATATTTATATAAGCGATTCAAAGCGGAAGAAATATAGTTGAAACTAATAGGTATCGATATTAATATCGATTATGTATCTATATAAAATTATCCTTTGTGCGTGTTATCCTCGGTAAGTAATCGATCGGTATAAAGAAAAGCGAGTGTTGCTGTATCGGAAAATTGTCTTATCCGAACGATCATGGTTTCTTATTATTATCCATAGAATTTGAATATTCAAGGTTTCGTACGTTTCGTTCGTTTCGAGGTTTGTACTTGTAATGAAATATCGTAGCGATATTGCGAGATAAACGCGTCTTTATTATTAAATATATAGGTACACGTAGACTGTTACTATGTATAACAAACTATCTGACACAAGATTATTTTCGCCTGTAAAATGCGTTTTCTGATCAATACAGTTAATCAGTTGCTAGCAAATAGAATATTAATAATTATCAAAAGTAATTCAAATTCTTAGAATGAAGATTTTAATCAACAAATAGCATATACAGGTAGCTACTACGTAAAATTTATGAAAGAACCTTTAAAACATCGATAGATTGACTTCCTGTTTAATCGATTATCTATTACGATGTCTGTATTAAGGTATAAACACCATAATAGGAGAAACTGTTCAAAGGTAGATAGTTTTCGTCAAATGGCTCATTGTTTACTTTATTATATACGTATGTCTGTTACATTAAAATAAAATTGCCTGAAAAAGTTTGTTACATTAGTACTTGTTTCGTTATTAATACTTGTACAGATTTTTCGATTTTGTATTTTGTTGTATCATAAAATAAAAAATGGAAGACGCTTGAGTATTTGAAAATTGCTTCGTAAATTAATGCCTTGTGTAAAACAGTTGGAAAATAGAGGAAACGAATTGCTATTAATTTTGATTCTTGCCGTTAAGGAGATTACTTTCCTTATTTGAAATCTGTCGAGAGGAAACCATTTCCATCAGGCATACTTTTGTGACGGAGTAGCTGATAGAGAAAAAAGAAGAAAGGAAACGAGAGAAAAAAAGGCAGCAACCCCTTTTCTTCATAATGCGACAATGCGACCCGTTTATCGAGTCTCCTTTTAACGTCATCGAGGCGATTCCGAGTTGCATCCACGGGAGTGCCGATGCGCAAATCCACGCATGGACACCTCTTCTCCCTCTCTCTTCCTCGTCCTCTTCCTCATTCTTTTTCCTTCGACAGCCCCTTCCTTCACGCCTCTGTTTCATTTTCATTTTGCATTAAAAATACAAGAACAAAGAAACGCTGGATGAAGAAAACGAGGGGTGAAGAGGATAGAAAGGAACATCTTCGTTATCGTTCTCGTTATCGTTTTCGTTCGCTATGAAAAAGAAACAACTAGTCATTGTTGTATAATGGAAGAGAAAGAAAGATAGTTACATCGAGATAGTTTAGGAACTATAGTGGCTTTTAAAACAACAAAATACATATGGCCAGTGATCATTATTTTTGTAAACTTATTTTTGTTTACTTATTTACAAAAATATTAAAGAGATCAATATGCAAGGATATGATATAGAAAGGCAGAGATATGATACATAGAAGATTTCTAATACGACATTTTGCCTTCTAACGTTCGAATTAATATTTTAATACGATGGTGTCCTGTCCTTTCTTTCTCATAATGTAAAAATAATTTATCACAATCTGCAGAAAGTTCTACAATTTTTGAAATAGAAGGAGCGAGTTCCTCTGTCAATTCCCATGCCTATAGGCACCTATAACCTACAGATGCTTTTTTACTTTATCTATAGATAATATATAAAAGAATTGATTGTTTATGGATTTTAAGACGTTTGAGTGATTACTTTGATACATATGTATTAGATAATATCAATATGATAAACCATAATATTGACGGCAGAATCTTTGGTTTGTTCATCTTTCAATTGCTTGTTTACAGGAATTATTTGATTAATCATTACGATGTTAGAAATCTAGTGGCACGAGTAAATGCCTTTGGTCACAATACGAATATATAGATATCTATAATATTTCATACTTGTATATAATGATAGAGTATAATACAGTACAATACAGGACAATACGGTACTACTGATATTGAGATTCTAGCATGCTACTATTTGTATTACCTCGCTTATTTTTTATCTTATATTACTATATAATCTCATATCTTATATACAGCTTATTATATTTTTTATTATTACTTTTCCTGGCCGAACAAAAGTATAGGATATAGTAAAAAATTTGTAATTACTAATAAATATAGATTGTTTTGTTATTTTATCAACTGAATTATTAACGTTGCACGGGCGATAGTGATTTTCTTTCATAATTTACCATTTATTTACGATGATCACGATATATATATTCGCAATGTACCATATAAAGCGGCGCAATTTAGGTTACGTGCGTTCGGTACAAAGTTCCGGAATCAACTCTCTGTCCTTCGACGTTTAATCGATATAGCGGATATCGTTGAGGACCGATCCTCTTCTCGATTTTCTGCACCGCGATGCACCGTAGACTTTAACGTTTCACATTGTAGCCGTCAAATATTCCGGCAAATGCAACGTACATACATAAATACAGTGGCTTATACGTGTTTGAAACAAACCAAGCGTAACTATTTATATACATACATAAAATATATGTCATTGAATTATTTTCTAATCTTACTGGTACAACGTAATTTTCTCGTTTGGTAAAAATTTTAAATGTAGTTGCTCGAATCTTTCGTGAACCACGTTTATGCATATACACGTATACATACATTGACCAGTATAAACGAATGAGAACTTCGAACAAGGGTAAGTAAATGCGAATTTATCCAATTAGATAAGAATATTATAATACTTTTGTGTAAGCTCGTTATCTTGTTATATCATAATTTCATATTTTAACGCGATGTTCTTACAAAATTATACACGACGATTCAAAACGTTCAAACTCGTTTTTCTTAAAGTCTTGATTTTTGAGTTATGTCATTGTTGTAAGAAATGAGCGAAATGTGCACAGGGTACTTTCTTTAGCGAAAGGATGTAACAATACAAAAGGATATATATTTTATGAGTAAATATGATAATAAAAATGTCACATAGCTACTTAAATTAAGGTGACCAGTTCTTTTCCGTGAAAATGTAGTACAAGTAAAAAAAGCTTAAACTTAAACGGTTTTAGAAATTCTGTTTCTTGCAAAAAACTTATTCAACCGTATAGGCTTAATTTAATTTTGTTATTCTTCATTTTAGATTTAAACATTTGTATTTTAATTTTAAATACTTTTCTTTTAAATGAATCTTTTTTACAATTACATAGTTTACCTTTACGGCAGATACTTAAGAACATTTCACAGCTATATCTATGACATATTAGTTTTTACTTTCGTGACAGCTCACGGTATTGCGTATTTACTGTTAAAGTAGATTTTTGGAGAGACAAATTAAAGTCGTAGATCAATGACAAAATTCTTTCGACATCTCGTTTCTTCCAGAAGGGATCATTGATTTGATAATTATTTTTGCATATCCCTTAAAGGAATACATCGACTTTTAAAATGCTCAATTATTTCTAATTATCGTTTCTGCGATTCTTTAAGCTTCTTCCTTCGTTCAATTCACACATTTTTTTTCACCGCAGAACATTTTCAAGCGCCGGATTTCATCGAAAAGTTCAGTTCCATCAATGTAAATATCGAATTCTCTCGTTAAATATTGCACAGATTTCATAATTCCTTCCGAATATCTGAATACTTTTAAAATTCTCATAAAAAGTTCGCGTTTCCTTTAAAAATTTTTATTTGATACTAGGATTTTCTACTAATTTCTCGTATTTTATCAAGTATATTTGATGGAATAAAATCTTCTTTATTCGAGTATTATCCAGTGAAAATGCAATAGTGGAGCACAGATATTAAAATATGAATATTTATTGTATTCTAATCAAACGTTAAAGAATCGATTAAAACATATGGAAATAATGTATTGATATTTGCCTATAGTTCGGTGATTATTCTATTCCGAATGGCAGAAAACAGCTAGAATGAAACAGCAGAAATGAGCTAGAATAAAATCTGCGGTTATTGAAAATGTGGTGTATAGTATTACGAAATACAGTACGAATGCAGTACGACCACCTTCAATGGATACAGATGATACGAAGAATTCGTGATACGTTTTGGAACGAATATAAATATCATAAATCTGTTCTTATCCTTTATCTAACGAAAAATCAGTCTGTTCTTATTTTGTATCTTTGTTATTTATAATTAAATTCTTAAGAAAGCGTAAACCTATATTTACGTACATGACATTTTTTCTTATTTTTACTCATAGAATATGTCAGCGTTTATTCAGAGACTCACGAAAGTATTTGAATACTTTTTAGAAACGGAATACCTTTCTCAAAATTTGATCAAACTGTTTGAGTTTTCTCCACAAATCAGAAGGATTAGTTTACTAGACGATACGTAGAAAATTTTTGGAAAAAGTTATAGTTGGCCGGAATCACGAAAAAAATAGTCAGAAGAAAGGTCACTTTTTACAATTCCTTTATCCGAGCCTGTAACGAAAATTTAAACGATACGTTTTGTAGATTTACGTCAGTTAGACGTAGCTACTTTGCTATACATGCTGAAAACTTAAAATTTATAGATAACATTACACGTTTCGACGCCTGTCGTTCGTTTCAATGTCAACATCAACATATTCAGTGAATCGTTGTAGATACTCTTTTCATTAAACAGTTAATATTTTAATACCTCCGTGTATTGTTTGCATTTATATATACATACATATATGTTTATACGTGTTTGCCCTTTCTCCTAGTCGCACGACGCAGGGTAACATATTCTACCCGTTGCACCGAGATGAAGAAATTTTCTCGTTATTCTCGATGTATTAATCCTACCGCCGCGCCGCGTCTCACGCCTGTCAATGTAAATAGTACATGTAACTATAAACGCGTATATATTCAATACGTAGGAACACAAAGAACACATGGAGGTACTAAAATGTAATGTTCAAACGATGCTGCGTATGCGCGTATATGTATATGCATATATACATGTATATAGGTATATACAGCAGATATATTATATAATATTATATATATATACAGATACAGTATTATACCTGTATTCGTATACTTGTAACGTATCGAGTACATTCGTAGATGAAAGTATGTAAATATAGAGAAAAAACACATATAAGCGTATATCTTTAGGTACGATAAGTAGAGGAAGAGAGAGAAGGAAAGGAAGGTAGAGAGAGAGGTGGAAAGGGGGTTGACGTCGAAACGAACATTGTGCGCACGCCATAACGTAGCAATAACAGTGTTCCATTATATGTAGGTAGACCAACGAGAGGGAGAGACGGAGGTGGTGGTGGTGGTGGGAGTGGTGGTGCGGTGGTGAGATTGCAAAACATGCCTAGATTAATGTTTTCTCATTCCACGGACCGCTTGTACAACCTCCATTCCCCTCGCTACTGTGATTCGTTCGCCAACCGCTACCCTTCCTAAGCCATGTTCCACCCCAGAATCACGGTAGCTCTGTCGCGTGACAATGAAAACTACGAATTGCATTGCGTTTCTACCTTTCCATAACTACCCCCCCCCCCCTCCGCCCCTTCCCTCTACATCTTCCGCCTCCATCGTCTGCCCGTCCCTGTCTTCCGCAGGAAGACCTCTTCACCACTCTTTTTCTCTTTCTCCCCCTGATCTTCTCCGATTTTTCCTAAATTCTTTCTCCCTATCTCACCCTTTAATATAGTATTTATTCTTGTTTCTTTGTAATAGGACTTGTTCAACTGTTTATTAGCTTTCTATGTATATATATATATATATATATATATATATATTATTTGTACGTATTTAGGTACACATCATTTATACGCAAGTCAGGAAAACAAATGATTTATTGTAAGAATAAAATTATAACTACAATAAGTAAATAAAGTGTAATACTAGAAAAGAAATTTTTTCAGTATAAATTACGGATATGCTTGTCGTTTTCACAATTACATTTTGCACTCGAATATAGTTTTTTAAAATTATCGAATTATTAGGTCACCCGAAAAGTTTCTTTCGTTTTATAAGGAAATAATGGATGCACAACATTTTCCGTTTTATATTATTTTATCGAATTACGTATGATCCATTTTGTTCTATCAAAATAAAGATCACAACGTTCGACAGATTAGGTTACACACATTAGGTTTGTATAAAGATGCATCGTTGTAAAAGACGGGTCTGTAGAAGAAAGACGCTTTTCGGACAACTTAATACAATCGTTTATAATAGGAACGTGTAACTTAACTTGAAACTATTGTTTTGTGGATTTGAATGATCAACCCGATTACCTAACCAGGTTAATCATTACCAAAACGTTAAACGCAGAGATAATACTGTTTTACTTTCCATTCAAGCGACGCATAAATAATACAGAAAATGTGTCTGCACATAAACAAAAGACAAAAGTTTAGTGTCTGTGTCCAGGGATCAACGCCGCTTAAACGGAATCCGTCAGGGGGATCGACATGATATGACATAGCGTTTAACGTGTTAAGTACCAAAATTCAACGACCTCTTTTGTCATTAACTTGTAAAATGACAATAAAAATTAAGAAGAATCAAACCGAATTGTTTAGCCATATGGAATACTAACGATGTACATATATGTAAAATTAGTTATTTAAGATTATATTTTTATTAAATCATCATATTTGTAGAACACGTATTTACATTCTATGTCATAAGTAGCCTGTTTGATCATGATCCAACTTGACACACATATCTGATCGTGCATTAAGATTATAGGCAGGTAAATATCGTGTCTTTTTTTTCTTTTATATAATAATATGTAGTTACGTATATGTATTGCCTGGGATTTTGTCTTCTTTATATTATGAAATGTAGATAAATGCGACTGTATAATACGATATTTAATGGTTCGCACTTCTCCCGAACCAACGATTCCCTAGTTTTCAAATAATATTTCAAGCTTCTACCCACATACATAACTGTATTGAGCAAACTATTGGTACAATATTCATATATAATATTAACAATTATTTCCCGTTATTATTCCCGGTTATAATCATTGTTAGTGGTTGTGTTTAAATTTGAAATTATACTTGACGTAAAAATGCTTGCATTATTTCATTCAAATATTGTATCCAATACACAACCTGACAAAATATATAATGGGTATACCATTCATCTTCTTACACAATAAAATCGACGATGTCATTTAGGATATTAGATATGATACATAAAAGTCAATAGTGAATAATATTATATTGAAATTTAGTAACTACGTTATGTAACTATTCTTCGTTATATTATTGATTTATCGTATCGTAACTATTATATTGTACCGAAAATAGGTACTAGAACAACTTTATTACCGAAGATTCGGATTACTTTACGCTTGATAATTTGCCTAATTAGAAAAATTATTATAACGTTAAATTATTATTTAACGTTACCAATTGTGTCATCGAACTGATAATTCTCGTAACTGCTCTCACGCTGCTAGGTATACCTTTATCTCCATACCAAACATTCTGTAATTAATTAGAAGTTCTATCTTTATGTAAAGTTTTAGATATAAGTTTTTAAAGAGCGTACATAAATATGATTCTCGAATGTATGTATCGTTATTTACTTGTAAAACGGACACAGCATAGAAAGTGTATTACAACTGTAGCACTGTTTCCGTAGAAATGAGTAAATATAAATAAATACGAAAGGAAAGAGAGAGTTTTTTTTCGTCGTTATGTCGAGCATACTTCAGCTAGAAGAAATCTATTCATTAGTACCATCTTCTCCTGGGGCTGAAGGTGAACAAGCGGGAAGCGAAGGAGAGTAGTCTGGACTCCGAGAATTCCCTTTTATTCGCATTATTATGGTAATGACACTGAAAAGCCGAAAAATGTCAGGCTTTTGTAACAGAAGGTTTGTCCGCCTGGTCCATTCATTGATTACGCCCCGCCCCCCCCCTCCTCCCACTCACCAACCCACCCTGTTCCTCCACCCTCTACCCTGCCGCCTACCCCTTCGTCACTAGACGGAGCTTGTATTTGTCGAGCAACCCTCTAGAGAAAAGTTAGTGGCTATTCGTACCTTTGGACAATGTCTCTACCAGCTTGTGCTCATCGATGTCGAATAAAGAAAAATGTATCCTATTTGTTTTGCTTCTGTCTCGTTGATACATAAAATTTACACATAGAAAATACTGTTACTTCGATTATCGTTTTATTTTCTCACTTTTCATTTTCTTAATCGCAGATGCAAACGACTTTTTCACATAGTATGTACATTTATGTAGCAACATATCCTTTTATCTACATTTTACATTCTACGATTTATTAATATTTTCATAAAAATAACAAACATCTGGAATTTTATTGGAAATATTTTTGAAAAAAAACGCAATTTTTTAATAACTATAATTATTGCAACATTAATTTTTATTTCATTAGATAATTCTATATGGTTGCGAATAGAAAAAGATAGTGCAGGTTATTAAAATCGATGTCTCATTGAAACGTAATACGATAACAAGAAAAACGAACGATCAAGAAATGAAAATTTTAGTGTCGGAAACTTTATTTTTTTTCATTTTTATTATATCATTGTACCTATATAGGCAGTCGTATAAATATGGAAGTAATTGATAAAATTATAGATACAGAAATTATAAGAATTACATAGAAATTGCTTTTCTATAATATTAAATTAGCTATAATGGCGTTTAATAGGATACCGTTTGTTCGGTTAAGTCCGTAAATTAACATCGAAGCTTTCCTTTCATCGTCAAAAAAGACAACATAAATTTTGCAGATATCGTTTGAATATTTCTTTCTAAATCATTTAATTTTCCTTTGCTCCCTATTTTATGTATGTATGCATGTACCTGGTTTGGATTTTATTTATTAAATATTATTCTAAACTTAAATATTAAATATTAAGCTTGTTTCTCTTCAAATTGATAAAAATGTCGAACGGATAGTTATGATAATAATATTAGAGCGAATGTTATTTAGTAATGCCGAAGAAGATACCCAAGCACAGATTGAAACATACTCGTTACAATTAGAACCGCTACTGTAAAGAAGAGAACATCTCTGGAGATCGGAATAAGCGTGTCGACTCGATCGTATGAGCCAGTAAGTGAATTACCGATAATTAGAGGATGGTTTTACGAAGAATGGGGAAATTGGATGCGCGCCTTTCTGAATCTTTGTTAATCAGTTCCATTTTGCAAAGCATCGCTGCCGCAGTTCCCTCGACGACTGAATCGAGAATTCCAGGGCCGCCGGTTCTTCTAGAATTTCTCATCATATGTACGTAAGTACATCGTACATCCCCAATGTTACTTTTTATTTAAGTTACCCATCGTGCGAATCATTATTAGGCAATTACATCCTATTCTATACAATTAAATAATCTTTAACTTGTTTTACCGTTTACTTCGTTCCTTATTATTTCCACAAAGTAATTTCTAGTTTCTACAATATTGTCATTGCATTTTGCGTAGTTTCGTGGTACGGTTACAAAGATATAAAAATCGATAAGTTTAAGACTACTGTCCGGATAATTTGATACTTATCTGCATATATTATCTGCATACGTTTATAAATCTATCCTTCAAATTTGAGCTGCAGCGTAAATAAAATATGTAAATAAAATATTTGCTCGATTTAACTAGCGTACTACACTATCGTGTAATTCGTTATGACGAATAACGTGTTAACGTTTATTAAAATATTTAGAACGAACTTCTCCTCCCTTTTTCTTCTTTCATACCGAACTTTCATTTCAAAGACAATCGATTACCTACACGTTAAAATTCGGATTCTGACTATAATATCTAATAATAAAGGTAACGGTGCACTACTTTCACGTGAACACAAATTTACAAAATAATCCGAAACATATCATAGGGTGTAATAGAATAGCAAACAACTGCTAATGAAAATTCATTGCTGAATAATTTTAGTTCATCGCAGGATTGCGGCCCTGGAGAGTGGATCTAGCTCGGTCCGCATCCGCAGAAGGGTGGTTTTAATTACCCCTTCCATTACTGCAAAACCAACCCCGTTAGTGGATTCATTTAGTCACATTACCAGACCGCCCACCTCTCTCTACCAATCCCCCCTCTTTCTCCTTTCCTGGGTCTTTCTCTTTCGTTAACTAGTGGTTGGTGCATGTTTCAAACCAATATTCCGTCTCTCTCTTTTCAACTTCTTAATACAACTCGTACATCTTCGCATACGTCGAATTATTCCACTTACGATTAGAGCAATATTATATTAGTTTCATCGTAAGTAGCTTTTGCTAATTTTTTCACATTCAACCATTTATTACAACATATTATGTATAACCAGGTATACAAATTTAATAAAATCTGGATATTTCGCGGAAATATTTTTTATCTTACTAAGAGTTATCATTTTAACGATTACGAAGGTATTTCGTAGCAGGTTTCAAACAAAAGTTAATAACATTTTACCAAATAATTAACAACTACGTTGTTCAATAACACGTCTCCTTCACATTGAAAAATTGTGCCATTTATTAATAATAGAGAAAGTATAAGAGATACATAATGTTCAAAATGTTCGATTCGAATAAATACAATATCGAATATTGTTAAAAGGAAAGTAGATATTTGCTACAATTTTTCGCTTTAAAATATTTGATTTATTAAAAAAATGTTCTTTTGTTACGGAAACTATTTGTACTTTTAATGGAATCATCGTTTCATTACGCATTACTTGGTTCTTACTTGATTATCGGATTGGGTACAATCGAAATACACAGATAAATGTAAAATCAGAAACATCAAGCTAATCTTGAGTAGACAAATATCGAGATTGCTAGAATCATTTGAGATATTAACTTCGAAATTGCATTTTTTTAAAGGAATCGAGAAAGCTTCGAAAAATTATTGAAATATTAACGTCTAATGTCGTTAAATCGTATTATATGTATTTATTTAATATCACTTTCGCTTAATATACCATAACATTTCTTTTTCTATTATTATGTGAAAAAACCACGCACAATGTTTAAAGATTTGTACAAAGACTTACACGGAAGGAATTGCGATCAGAATAGATACGCTGAAAAATTAAAACATAACATTCTTACGTACAGGCATATTTTATTTTTCTTACATTCCTTTAATAAAATATATATAATTTAAATTAGTGGAAGTTAATATCGATATGCAAATTTACTTTTATTCATAAAAAATAGCATCTATATCATGTCTATATTTGGTAAAAATATTTGGATGAATTTATTTCACCATTGAATATTTAATTTAACGTAATGTATAATATATAAGCACATACGCACATACATATTTAGGTACCTATGTACACACGCATAAGGTGATGTAATTAATTGACACATCTCTTTCAGATTATACGTTGTATATGTGCAATTCATATTATATAGGTATAGGTACAAATGTTGCATAATCTCAGCGCGCATATTATATGCTACAGGTAGTTCTTTTAGTAGACAGATGCGTTGCACAAGTTCAAAGTTTAACTTCGCAATTCCATAAATAGACGCTTATAATTCCTGACATTAAGATTAAAAGAAATATTGAACTCTAAATAAAATGATATTAACATGTATTAGCGTTGAATCTAATTACTTAACGATATATTTTATTTTGTTTCTTAACAATTTTGCATAGCACCTTATAGATACAATAGTAATATGAAGGTCTCATCGACATAGTAACTATGTACTTACTTCAATCCGTATTTAAAGCAGATATCCGAAACGCATTGACGTTGATATACCACTGGTACACTTGCATCTAGCATTAAACGTCCCACTGTTCTCTTGCAATTGATAAAATCTCTAAACAACTATCAAAATAGTTGACTTTGCGCAGAATACTTTTTACCGTACATATATCTTGCTGACTCGTACAATTAAATATGTATGTTAATTCGAACAGCACTTTAATACGAACAACAAATAGCAAGCATAAGATATTGCAACAAATGAATAGCATACCGAATAAATTTAATGTTTTTGTAATTTTTATGTCAGAAATTTGATGGTTTGGGTCTTGAAAGAATTTTATTATAAAGTATCATCTATAAAACTGTATGTCCTACTATAAAAGAATAAAAGAGAAAATCTTGTCCTTCGAATATACCTACCTACGTATCTACATATAACAAGATAATCACAAATCAAAATGATAAACCAGAATTCATAAAATATTACTTTAAATAATAATTTATACATTCTTCTCTATTTCGTAAAACTGGCAATGTATGCTTTGAAACTGATTTATACAATTTTCTAATAAGACTCTAATGGATTTAAACCCATTTCTGATAAATATCGGTACATTTTCAAATTGCTTTTGTCTTTCAAACGCAATAATTTTCTATTATTATGTCGTGGTTTACAGATTTTACATATCATTTTAAAATATCTCCTTTTCTCTAGCCATAGAAAGTAATCTTTTATATGTACACTTGCGTATATTCTGATGGAATATAAAATTTTCACTTGTAGTGGTCGTTGCATACCTACTTGTGCGTGTATTACATGTACGCAATGACTGCTTAATTTTTTATTTGTAAATTTTATTCAGATCTTTCCTCAGCATCCGATTCTACTCCAAATCATTCGATACAATGTTATAAATTATAAGTACTTATAAATTATAGGTAAAGAGACTTTATCTGTATCTATCCTTCTTTGATTACTAGTTTGAGACATTTGTTCACGTTATTATACACATGTATATCAATCCTATCTTTAATACATATCTATCTAATATTAGTGGTCGCTGCGTACGATCGATTAAAAGATACAAAAATTAATCACAATAAATTTTTAACAAACCTATGTTGAACGAGTGTGAAAACAACGAAGGCTAGGGTTTAGTGTACGGAACTATTTACTAGTCGTAGACGATTGGTGTCTAACATTAGGTACTCTAGAAATATTATTATATGTATTTAGTAAGCATAATTCTGATCTTCAGGAATAAATTCATAGTATGGTAGGTCCTCCTTTGAGATACATATACGAAGATAATGAAAATAATGGGACAATGAAAAGGCATTAATGTAAAATAAATCATAAATCATTGAAAAGTATTAAATCAATAACAATAAGAATATATATTTACAAAAGTATTAACTATTAAACTTGTTATTATTGTAAACATTATATTTAAACATCGTATATTATATTTAAATAAATCGTTAAACGGAAGAGAAGGGGAAAGTCTATCATAATTTAATTAGTATATGTAACATTCATGTATTAACAAGAAATTGTACAACGAAGTAACATGTATAGTGCTATACAAATTTCGATGATATAGGTACAGTCTCCAATTTTCTTACAGTTAGGCGTTAGGATAAGAAAACAAGTGTTACGCGTAAAGTGAATGGTTTAAATTGAAAGAATAAACGAAACCCTTTCCATCGATCGGAAGATTACGTTAGATAAATCGATTATACGCGTTAAATAGATACGTAAATACACGTATAAGAAATAATAAGATATACCGATGGGAAGGAGAAGGGGGGGGGGAAAGCGAAAGAGTGAAAGAGGGAGGGAGAGGAGAGACGGAGAAGGAGAGGAATAATAGTAAAAAGGAAAAAGAAGAGAGATGACGAGAACATGATAGAAGAGAAGCTGGCAATAGAGTGGTTTCTTGGAGGGTAGAGGGTGCATACAAAATGCGGTTTCCTCGAGCAGTACCGTCTTCGAACTTCTGAAGCTGAAGGCCTTTAGCAGCCCACCCTTCAGCTAGATTGGATGCGTTTAATTACCCCTGAAATATCGTTAATTACTCGGCCTCCGAGCAAGTTTGAGCACGGTTGGAAGTTCGAAACACACGAATTTGGTTGTTCCTTGTACAAACTCGTCCTTTTCCAACCTGGTTTCCCCGATTTACTGATCCGTTGATTCGCTGATCCACCGATCCACCTACCCAACGATCTACCGGATTCCACCTCTTTTGTCCTCATTATCTCGACCGATGCGCTTTTCATCTTCCCTTCCACCTTCCTCTTCTCCTGCTTCTCCGCATCCATCCTTTATCCGTCCTTCTTCCTCTAACTTTAATCTTCTGTAAGCCACTTTATATATATATAGGTACCTACTTCTGTAAAAACACCACTATCACCTACTATACTATGTATATTAACGAATGCATTTTCATTACTTTCACTTAAAAGAAATATCTAACTAGCTACCAACACTGCTGCGAAAAAATACAATTGCGAAGTAATTTATAATTCGATGAAATAATTCTTAGATCGTTATGGGTGTATAACTTTCTATTGTGATTTATTAATTATATTAATTAAATATGCAAATACTAGAACAGCTTTGCAATGCAAACGATTCCGGCAAACGAAACAAGTAAAAAATCATTAAAGAAAATGTTCTATTAATCGCGAAAGAAAAAGATGGTCGGTAAACATTTATAGTTAGAACAGTTACTCGAGGTTCTGTCGAAACTTGTTATCGCAAAATGATTTTCATGCTGGAATTGCAAGAAAAAAACGTCCTTTTATAAGACAAATGAAAGAAAGAGATTAAATTTTGGAAAGGAGTATAGATAATAATATTAATAATGTTGCGAAAGGTCAACGAGAATATTTTAAATTTTAAGGAATACGGTTGCGATGTTAGTCTGGGCCTCGTAACTTTAATTAACAAAAGTCGACACGAATCGAGCAATAAAATAATATGGAACGGATTTGTTCAACCACGTTGCATTGTGAATTGCGATTGCTGACTTGTACGTATGTTAGATTTTAAATAATTATATTCGAATCTATGCGAGATACGGGTATGTATATTGTAATCAAAATATTGTTACAAGTGTGTTGTATATGTCGCAGATAAATGAGTGCGATTGTGCACATGTGTATTACCATACAATTAGCGTTTAGATCGTTTACATGCACGGTCTTTTACTGGCAATACGGGGATTGAGAGCAGCTTCGAAATAGCGCCGAATAGAAAGCGAACGTTAGTCGTCCAGTCTCGCTGTACCGATTCTTAACGAACAAGACGCCAAGTTACACAACGGCACTTTCGGCGTTCTGACCGTTTTATCCGAAGAGCGTGATTTTTCGGCTTCTTATATATATACTATGAACATCCCAAAATCTCACGATGGAGGGGAGTGAAAAGCTTATTATATATATAAGCTCTGTATATTTATCACCAACTACCGCCGCTATCTTCTCATTGCCTAGATAAATATGTAGAATAAAAGCGTTTCGGTTTCCTGCATGCTCTTCGAGGAATTTGAAGAGTACAGGTGGAGACAGAATGTTCTTCGTCTGTAACTATAAAAATAGTAACTTGTCGCATACAGTTATCTATTATTTAACGCGATCGCGACGAGACAGGTTCGTACTATGACGTAGCCAACAAAAGTCATAAATCTCCGTTTTCGATTTCTATCGACACCGCATATCGCGTTAAGATCTTCTACTTTCCGTTAGAAGGATAGGGATATTTTGTTGAAACGAAGCTAATCTTCTGTTTGCTTAATAAACAATAAAATCTTGAATTTCAATAGCTGGCTGAATGAGTATGTTTGTGTTCGAACTGTTCAAGTTCGAACGTGTAACAGAGTGTTTGTTTGATTTGTGTGCTTTTACTATTGGATGACGTCCGTCGAAAGATCGAAAAACATTTGAAAAATGCTTTACTCCGAATGTTCTAGTTTTACTTGGCATGCTCATGGTGTACGTTGATTGGCTGCTGTCAACGATTTCCTCTTCCGATCAACGACATTCTGAGTGTATTACATCAACATTTCATGCGATATCACCTGAGTTTGATTCAATATACAATTTTCGAAAAACATCCGTTGACGCTTTCCGGTTCTATTATCGCAAAAGTATCTTGAAAGGAAATGAACTTAGCAAAAGATGAGAGTAAAGACTTGGATTTTCTAAACGAGCTCAGCTAGATTACTGTACGACGTTCAAGAATTTACGATGCCTTAAATGCGTAAGTCAATGAATACTATTTTAAGTCTTACATCGTTCATGATGCTAGTGAAATAAAAATTCTTATAACGAGTAATAGGTAATTATATTGTAATGACAATCGACGTATAAAACATCAAGTAATTGGCGTGATTGAAATACGGAAACTTCGCTCGTTACATGTCCTCTTTACCACGAGACTAACCCTTTCAGTTTGTGCCGCGGAGAGATTCTAATTAATCAACTGGCCAATGTCCATACTCTACCTCGAATAAATGCACGCATTCAATCAATAGATTCCTTTGAAGCGTGTCACTTTTTTCAGTATGACACATTAAAGTATATTGCGTCTAGGATATTCACTACTCGCACAATTTAATTTATAACTAAGAAAGATTAATACAACTGACAAGTATGAGAAATAAGTTTTTTTTTATTAAGAAAGTATATATATGTTTAATAGAGCTATTATATAGAAAATGGCCAATGTTAAAACGACGAGATAAAGTTACTACAAAATGTTTATGTGTGTACTCATACGTCATAAGAAATTGCATATATATGTATATATATAAAAATTTCTTTTATAAAAAGTCGTGAAGGCAATAATATTACTGGATTGGTAGCTCACATGTTCATAATTAATTTTAATTGTATTTTCTGCCGATGACGATTCAGAGTTTTGAAATAGCCACTTGCGACATTTATACATACATATAGGAAGAAATGCATATACAGTAACCTACAACGCCATTATACATACTTGCTTATGAATTAAATAAGTTAAATGCAGCATTCGATGTTATTTTCAAATATTATGATACAATGACCTATATTTTTAATCGTGATATTTCGTCGTATTTTTAATTACTGATAATTTATAGAATTATTAAATATTAATTAAATTTTTTAAAATTGAAGAATATTAACGGACATTAATCATTAGTAATGATCTATTACAAGTTAGGGCACATTTTCTAAAATATTTAAGAACGCTTCTTTTCGAGTGTAGGTCTGCATATTTAGAACTTCTCGTCGTAAAGTTTACGTATAGTAGATCTGTACAAAAGATGTAACACAGATTTCCAACTACATATACATATATGCAAACGGACATATAATTATCAGATACGAGTACTAAACATACTCGTACATGCTCGGTATGCTGGAAAAAGAGATAGTAGTAGAATATTGAAATTGGAATAAGTGCCGCTTTTAAAGGAAGTATGGTATAATCATAGCCTCTCTTCTTTTAAGATTAATGAAAATTATTACCAAATAAGCGTATTTTATTTTCTTGATTAAGAAAGTTAATTATATACGACATATAACGAATATATATAAACCGTACAGTTAATTAATGATGTGTATTTAAATTTTAAAGTAAACAGAAAAACCAAAAGATTTCCTTTCGTTTACTAGTATTCCAATAATAAGAATAAATAAATCATTGAAGTACCATACTCGTCGTATGTTGAAAGTCGTATATCATTTTTCGTCATCATAGTCGTTTTTCATTTAATCTTTTCATTATACTCATTGTCTACAAAACAATCAAATGGTCAACCAGATTTGTACAACCGTATCATTCTTATTGTTAGTATTGTGTGAATACTAACCGGCGTTATATTCTAAGAGGGTGGTTAAACGAATGTTAACGAGACCGTAAATGGAACAACGCAGTGTACAGGGGCTTGATTAAAATATTAATTGAGATGGAAATAATGATTCGTTGCGGTTCGGTGATTACATCGCCCTACTGTACTTCGTATCTTTGACTTTTTAATATATGCCACTGAATAGATTCTGAACCCTGATGAATCTAACCAACGAATCGTCTGATGCTAGAAGCAACGTTGTTTGCTCATTTATAGTAGATTTTATCGATAAAAATATCACAATATAGTACATAATCTTGCAACATCACGAGATATGTAAAATTGTATTTGTGTATTACATACATGTATTCTTCTTTGCGTACCTACTTCTTCAATTGTAAGTACGCGCTAGACGATGAAGGACATAAAACTTTCAAGTAATTATTAATTATACACCCATTATCAATCACATGTCGTTCGCAGAAATATGATCAACAAAATTCTTCAAATTTTTGTCGCGTCGCGTTAGTTTCAATTCAACGTTTTATTTGTTTTAGATATTGTAATTATACCATGGTACGTATGTACACATACAGTGCCGTGAATAACTATAAACAAAACTGTTTTTAGATTTTTCAAAATATTAAAACAGAAATTGACAATTGAGAATTGACATATAATTTCGTATTATAATGTAAAACAAAACTGAAGATATAACAAAAATTTTCTCCTTTTGAAGCCTGGAGGAAACTAAATTTCCTTTTAAAGAACTATTTTTCTTCTGTTTTTGGCTGTGAGAAAATATACACTCAGTGTTAATTTTGTTACATTTTCGTTCGACATTTAATCGATTTTTCTTTATTTTTAATTACTTCTATTAATCTGCCAAGTAGACTATCCAGTAACTTACTCAAAGTTTCGTTTTCAATATGCGCTCACCCGTATTTTATCCTTTTTTCTAAGTTCAGCGATATTTTCTATAGGCGACTTCTCCTGATTGTAAACTTTTCTAGCTAGAATTCCCCATAGATTTTCGATCGAATTCAGATCAGCACTCGATGCTGGCCGTGATAATAATTCTATTTCGAAATCTTAAAACCACTTTTCTGTAGTGGCGGCTACGTCTTGTTGAAATATTGTCTTTTTCACTTCTATCTCAGCTATGAAAGACTGAAAAATTTGCCGTGTAACATCTTCGGATATTCTATAGCGTTCAACTTACCCTTTACAAAAGCATTTCCACTTAACATATCCAAGCGTCATCAGTGATTTGTTGGAAATATTGTAGAAATAAAGCAGAGAATGTATTTCACTATACAATTATCGTCTATCACAGCACTGTATGTATGTATGTAAGTATATTCGAAATCTGTAATTATCGCGTTATGCATATACATTTTATTGTAAACGGCCATATAGACTACTTGGAAATTCTCCAAATATTAACACGTTGACTGCCAGACGAATTTTCCATGGTCTGCCCAAGGCGCCGACGTGAACTTTTCATTATGCGATGCATATTATGTTGAAATATTATTTGCAGCAAATAAAATGATTTATAAAATCATGCTTGAAGCATTTTTCGTGGTGAGGCCACCGGTGACCCCCACGGCGTTGTAGACAATTATTACGATTGTCCTTTTTTCAAACAATCGTGCTATGTACTTTTAATATTTGCTGCGTCGCCGGTTACCGGTGACCCCCATGGCAGTCAACATGTTGAACCTCGATACTGCTTCAGGGATGCTCAGATTTCCCTTATTCCTCTCATCTATGCATCTATTAATCGCATATATGTAAGTAGATCACCTTACTCGCACGTCAGCTACACCTTATTTGTAAATCGTCGTCCACGTTTAAAAAACATATGAAAAACGATTTACATTCGTCTTCACTTCCGCATCATGTATGATTAATGTCATATTTTTATTATACGTTGATATATGTTCGTTTATGATAATTATATCTGAATCAAAGATCACTAACCGTATGAATAAACAAATAAATAGGTATATAATATACATAATCCGGAGAAGTTTTATTGCTTTAAACACCTTTCACCTTCTTTTTGGCTCGAGGACATATGTCAATCATTAGTTTCAGGATTGTATATCAGAGAGTGTTTCAAGAACTCAAGTTTATCGCATCTTGCCGTTTCTCTGTACTCTTTGTTTATTCATGATTTCCTATTTCAGGTACATCTTTCACTTTGCTACCAAGATGGAGCTATCTCGAACTCTTGAACATTTGCAATATTTCATACGTTGTACACATTTCGAGAGTCATTCGATTAAATTTCACGGTTTGTATTCTAGTATCTGCGATTCCAACCTGTCTTTTTCAGAGCGTAACAATTATAATTTCATTTTTGTTTACACAGCGTAACTGATGCAAAGTAGAATTAAAGATAGAATACTAGTCAATTACACAAGTTAATAAAATACATTATTTATCGTCTTATCAAAAGATTTAGATCATTTAATTATTAAACTTTCGAATTTTCTCTACACTTGGCGAATTAATTGGTTTGAACCTCTTCAATTCGAAAATTGATGACACCTTAATACGGCGTATTAATCGATATTCATTTCCAATTGAATCGCCAAACAATTAATGGTAACGTCCCATTCATAAGCAAAACATAAAAGGATGAACGGAAACAGAATTTGAATGGTAATCTCTTCATGTAATCTATGACTATTGTGAAAGACGTTAGAAAGGGCGATGGTATAGGGCAAACAATTCAAAAGAGAGTCATTGTCTGGCAGCCGTTGAAAACATAAGGGAACAGTTGGGCTTCCATTAAAATCATCTTTTATGAAAACTAATCACATAGGCCGCACATGCTCAACTGACTTTAGGGTGCGTCTCAATACCTACGTTAAACCACTATATTTTATTATTCGGTATTTAGTAGTCCTCAGAACAAAAAAGTTAATTTACTAAATGTGTTCGTCTTATACTCCAGTATACGGTTACTCACATTAATACATATTTGGACGCAGCACTATCTGTGTATTTGTTGCTTTGTATTTACAAGAAAACATATTTTAAATATTGTACTTAAGTATTGCTTGTTCTACGAAACTACGAATCATTCCTATGTATGTATGTAGCTTGAAAAAACGTAAACAATTTTGTTCTAAGGATAACTGTAAAAAAACATTTACTGTATGTGCAATATTTTAACAAAAAATTGCCTTATTTTCACGTCGCATTAATATACTAACGCTTGTTTACGTTGTGCGATTTACCAATTCTTAGAAACAGTTCGACTCGCAGTTCAAAATAGATTTATTTTGTGTAATCGTTGTCTGTGATTAAAGTCAGAAAAGAAATTAACACCCATACTTCTATAATAAGTCCATACACCAAGAAATTTATGATATCAGCAAAAGTCCTTTGACAAAAGACAACTTGTAATTTATCATAGAGAACAGAGTTAAACTATCGTGAAATTGAACAGCAGGTATTAAAAGATATAAAGAAAACCGCATCGAATTTAAGAAACAAAAACTCTCTTTGTTAAACAATTAAAAGTTACCGTTAGAAAGAAGTTGTTTACGTACTTTCGAGCTACGATAAATGGTTCATATTCTCAAAGAATAAACAACACTAGTCGAATGAACCCAACTTTATTAATTTTGTGGTCGAGTAGGGTTCCTCACCACTCGCTACTAACGAACTAACCTAACCGAGTTTATTAGTAATGTCATAACTATAACATCCCTCAGGCAATTGCCAATAAATAAATTAGCCAAAAAATATAGGGATTAAAATACTTACAGCAAATAAAGTAACGAAAGTCCTGCACCCGTGTCACACTTTATGCAATGCAGTGGAACGAATCGTATATGTACATATGTATCTATATTTACGGAGAATGATGAAAATATTAAGTAATTTGAGGTTATGAACATTATTCTATAGTAGTAATGGATGCAAAATCACAGAAAAACAAATGTTTTAAACTTTTTAAATCTTGACTTTTAAATAATAAACACTTTCACTTCTCAGGTCGGCTGTCGTATTTTAATATAAATAGTTAATATTATAGTGCGACACATTTGTCTAATTATTAAGAACTTATTAATGTGGGGGAAATTGGAATGATATTGTATATGTATGTTTCTCAATGCTTCCGACAAATTTTTATTTTTACTTCATTTTCAAAAATGTTCGAAATTGTCCGAGGAATTATTGATACCCAAATAATCACCAACCACCCTAACTCTAATATGTGTATGTAAATTTCAACTGCAACCAGCTGTGACTTTGAAAAGAATTAATAAAATTGTGCTTCCATCAGAGACAAAATGCGACTTATTATAACTTCATGACAATTAATATTGTCGCGCGGACACTGATGATCTTCCTGCATAGCTATCTATTTACAATTCTATATTTATATATATACATATATACATGTGTATATTTTACAATATATCGTAATAGGGAACAACTCTGGATACATGTTTTCGATACAAGGATCCGGTTACGTCTGACGATTCTCTTGTATTTGGTCGATATCCCGGATATCGCAAAGGACCAAGCTTCTTCATTTTCTACACAGGGTGCACGTGCCGTCAAATAATCGTAACAATACGTGCTGCCCCTTTCTTGAAGTAGTGGACGACACGATCATGGCAAATTGAACTTTGAGGAAAATTGTTTCGTCGTTATAATATTAATTCTTCGATATTAATCGTGTATTTATTGTACCTGTCGGGATCTAAGAAGTTTAAAGTATTTGTTTCTTGTGATTTCACATTCATTAGTAGGTCAAGAACGATGCTTATAACAATTATAGATATCGATAAAAAAGAGTAATTTATATTTTCGTCCATGACCGTAAATATGTAGATACTTATTACACGATTCGTCCATTCATGCCACTGTGCATCGAAAAATGCGCGGAAAATTCCGCTTGTTCTCAAATCTAATCGTAGCAGATAATAAACTTGGGAAGTGCTCCGATTCTAACGCAAATATGACAAACTAGATACTAATGAACTCAAGTACATAAAGGAACGCGTCCGAATATGTTTCGTTTCGTTTGATAATAGTGACTGGTGAGGGAAGCGCATCTATTCTCTTACTTGACCAGAATAGTCTGAACGAGCATTAAATCTTTAGTAGTAAATCGTTTACTTGTCATACTTGCAATTAAAGGAAACAGAAGATCATCTACATACTTATATCTTATAGCGTTCGTATCATTGATCGATAAGCAAAGTATTTGAAGAAATTAAATTCTTTAACAAAATGAATTTTTCGCTTTAAATTAGATACTAAATACGAATATTAGCAATACCACGAAAAAAAGCTCCGATTAACTACTTTTAGCAATATTATAATAGTAGTAAAATAAAACGTTTATGGTTTATAGATACATATCAATCTATTAATTAACTAATTAGCGTCTAATTTTCAAGCTTAGATATCGTTAATTATGTAAATCGATAATGTTTTAAGCGAGTTGTTAGAACAGGCAATTAACTGAGGTATATGAATAGTGAAGAAGCAGAAGCAAGTAGAAAAGGGGTAAGGAGAATAAGGAAAATTCCTATTGGACTCTCGTTTTCTGGAAGAACGATTCGCGAATCTGAGTTTCCCAGCGAAGCTACCGATTCTAAGCATCCAGGGACGAAAAGCAACTATGGTAGGAGGCCAGACACGGCGATCGGTTCGAACAATACCCATTGTCCAGCATATCATTTTCACGATTTTCCATCGGTCGACTTTCAACCGAGGAAGACTTCGTTCGGAGCCACCGATGAATATCGTTCCTCGATTTTCACTACCGCTACAGTACCAGCACCTTCTCGTTTCTCTTTGGTAAACCGCTCGAGCGGATAAAACGAACACAATGCCTTTTGTTTCTCATCTTCAACGCCTATCGATGCGGAGATTCGTCATCCTCGAAGAATTGATTTTTTGATCAGCTTTTCGAACCCTCCTTCCATTCATAATAATCAATTTCTCAACAAATACCTATATCTTATACTTTCCTTTTCTTTACAGCACTACCGTTTACTTATGTATCATGTGAAATACCCCATAAAATTAACTGAAGGTATTTCACAATTTTGTATTGTAATATATTTGTATTATTCTTTATCCTTTTTATATCTTATATATATAGTACATACATATAATATATATAAAACATAAAATATAAGATATACATAATGAATAATGCTTATATATATAGGTATGAATATACCATTTTCATCTGAAATAATTCCATTATCTACCATTGGATAGATACCATTCTTAATCTTTAAAGATCAAAGTTTATTTATTATTACTTTACTAATGAAGCATTAAACATACATTAAAATATTGTTTTAGTCGTAAGAAGATCGTTTCAATTTCCCAATTCTGAACATAGGTGCCCCATTACATATTTTGTTATTCATGTAAAAAGATAAAGAAACAAAATGATTATAGTTTTCGGTTAATGCTACTATATCGTAATAACATAATGACTTTGAAAGTGTACCATACGTTTAATTATATGTAAGTATGAATTACATGAATAGTTACAATGAATGAAAGTATGAATTATTTTGATTTATTACTTCACTCATTTACGTGACAACTTATAAAATATGAGATATACTTATTGCTAAGGTAAAATTATTTTGAACGTCATTGTCGTCAACTTGTATCACGAACGATGCTTTATGAAACTTTTGATATTAGTGAAAAAAGATTCTGATTTTGTATCAAGCTTGCATCAAAGGTTTGCACTAAAGTGGAGAAGAACACATGTTTTTTGGAAATTTATAAATTAAGTAGCTAGAGGACCGTTGTGAAAGTTGAGCGTACTAAATTATATCATAAGCAGATAAATACCTATAAAATGAGAAAAAGATTCGGGGGGGGTGGAGAGACAGAGAGAAGAGTTCGTCTTGCTGCGAAATGCTGGAATGACGAGTAATCATAATTTCGACAGAGTCAGTAGTATTCTGAGATTGAGATATATAATAAGCCTGAGGCTGCGTTCACATCACAGGGAGACAGTCCGATACGAGTGAGTAGGTACATTATACAAACGGAATACCTACCCCAACCTATGCCAACCTACCCGCCCATTGGCATCAAACCAACTACCACTACTATCATCGCTACCGCTACTACTCACCCTCTTATTGCGTGACTGTATCCTTGAGAGGTACTCCCACTATCTACAATCTACAGGGTGATTTTCTTGAAGTACCTATTCGCTCATAATGACATTTTATTTAGATCGCTTCACATACATTTCCTGATGGGCCATTTATCGATTGATTGATCAGAGCCAGTTGAAAAAGGATATAGATATTAAACGGAAAAAAGTTCACGTACATACACGTACGTATATCAATGTTAGATTTACAATTGATTCGCTAACTTGCTCTCCTAATAAATGGCGTTGGTCCCAATGGTGCTATTTCCAAATACCTAATTGAATTTATGTGATTTAATAAGTACAAGTCGAACAAATTTTTCATGTACGCATATTACGGTGTACTGTATGTACCTATATTGTATATTTATTAGAGTACTACAAAATCCTGACTACCAGTGAAATTGAATTTCAAAATATACAAACATCGATGGTGAACGTTTTATATTAGGTCGTCCGAAAAGTTTCTTTCGTTTTATAAGGAAATAATGGATGCACAGCATTTTCCGTTTTATATTATTTTATCGTATTACGTATTATCCATTTTGTTCTATTAAAATAAAGATCACAACGTCCGAGAGATTAGGTTTCATGTTTGTATAAAGATGCATCGTTATAAAAGATGTGTCTGTAAAAGAAAGACACTTTTTGAACAACCTAATATATTTACATCCTAATTGAAATTCGTAAATTCGACGCAGAAACAAAAACAATATTTGTTATCGATATAAAGATGGAGCAATTGATCTGATTTATTTTCACAAAATCTTAATTTCATTGTCGTATTTTAAAAGTCATGTTTCTATTTTTACTAAATATAAATAAGAATTAAATAAACAACGAATAAGAAATGAATTCATGCATATTGTACATATTAATACCAAAACTATGTTATTATTAAAATCAATACTTATGATAAGACAAAATAAAAATATGTAGAGAATTAATTCATAATATTGCTAATATCTTCACACTATTGTATTTTAATTTCGCATACTGTAATGAAATTAGGAACTTTTTAAGTATTCGTTACCTATCGTAATCAGCGGTACAGAGATACTGTTGATTAAAAACATATACATACGTGTATGTACAAATATGCATATCCATAAAAGATTGATAATATAAATTTAAAATTTGAAAGTATTTTTAAACGCATATCTACAATCTTGCAAAATGCGCACAAATCAAATCAAATTGTCAATTGTCTTATTGGAAAGGAAAACTAACCAAACAAACTACCAATAACCTACCTACTAACCAATAACAAACTTTCATTCTTTATACTTTTACTCTTACTGTATGAATCCAATTTTGAAAAATGTATAAAAATATAAAGGTATCTACTAATATTTTTGCTACAAACAAGTGAATGGAAAAAACTAATATATTTAAAATAGGTTCATTTGTTGATAGTTCTTTGCTTCGGTA
This sequence comes from Bombus sibiricus, assembly GCA_014737505.1. Taxonomy (NCBI): domain Eukaryota; kingdom Metazoa; phylum Arthropoda; class Insecta; order Hymenoptera; family Apidae; genus Bombus; species Bombus sibiricus. The sequence continues at coordinate 117,963 of JACXIM010000093.1, forward strand.
CTTACTAGATGATAAGAAGTAGTATGACTAAATATCTACATATATGTATCGGGTTATTTGGAAACTTCGTTCTGATTTTTAAGGAATTTCGTCAACATGAAAGACCATATTAAAAAGTTTGTCGCCGAGAAACTGAGGGGTTCTGGAAGGATGGAATATTCAACTTGTGTGGAAGATGGAGAAAGGTCGTGGAATAAAATGGCAACGATATAATTCAATAAATGTATATCGAATCAAAATGTAAATCGGAACGAACTTCCCGGGTGACCCAATATAACGATTACTATTAATATTACCTTGTACATTATGCCGATTGTTTCTCTTTTTTAATTTCAAATCTTTTTCAAATGTCATAATTAGACTGCGAATATTTATGCGCATTTAGACTTTTGTGAATGTACTTTAGAAAATAGAACCTGCCAAACGTTACATGTAATAAGTACTCCATTTTAAATATTTCATATATTTTTGCATGTATTGCACGCATTTTTACATCTTTAAATTTTTCATAAATGTATAAAAATTCACAGTCTAATCATAATATTTTTATTAAAAACTGATATTTCCTATAGCTACTTTTAATATTGCTATTTTATGAATCATAATTTTTAATATAAAATTAATACTCAAGTGATAGGCAAACTAGAATTTTGTAATACATGTTGGAACGCATTTACATCATCGCCAAAAATTGCACGATATTGCAGTGTTCCGCTTAATTTTCACGACTTAATATAATTACCGTACGATGAAGAAAAATGACAAAATACCTAAAAGTCAACTACAGAATTATCTAAATTCTTAACAGAATTTATTTACATTATATTACGTATTGACGTACGTAGGTATGTGACATCACTAATGACAAACCAACTTTATAATTTGTATAATTTAAAACTCTAAAAATTATATAAAACAAATCTTAAAAACTTGTATCTATATCTATAATACATCGTTCTATAATCTATAATATCGTATAATGGTGCGTTGAATTTTCCCAATGCTACTTATTCTTTAAAATATGCATAATCGAGTGTGAAAAGGTGTCATTTCAGCACTATACGTCATTATTATCGAAAATAAAGAAGGTAATTTCAAGACATGTCACCCGTTAGATATGCCTACAGATATACTGATACGACAAAGAATTGATACGTTCCTTTCGTAAACGTCTCTCTTTTTTTCTTTCTCTTTCTCCTTTTCGAGCAAGAGTACCGATAGACCGACAATGGAGCACATCTGTAGGTACCACGAAACAATGGCTACCGAGATTGTGGAACCTATTGCGGATAGTATTCCATAATATACCCTGTTGTTTCCGCTCCCTCGGATAGAGCTACCAGTGTGCTCGATGAAAATATATGGCCCTCTTTCCAAGGTCTAAACTGACACTATCTACGCTTGTTATTTCTTCGCAAATTTTCCTTACGTCATTGATACTGAGCATTACGTTCGCGTTGAAATTGCAATTAAAACCACGATATTGTACCTACAATAATGTATAATATATTATATAATATTTATATTATGTAATTATTAATATTTCTTTATATGAAAACAATTGTATCACACATTATGATATGATACAGAAACGCAATAAAGATATAAACTCGTTAAAAAGTTTGTTATGCGGTTTTAGCAAAATTTACGATGAGTACATTATAATTTAAAATTGTTTAATAAAGCTTTCTCTGAGGTGATGCTCAATTCGCTCCTAAAATATTATTGTCAATATTTAAGGTTCTCAACGTTATCACAAGTAAGAGACCCTCCACACTCTAGACGACCGATATACGTATATTGTCAATACAATGTCAATGGCCTTAAATATTGAGAATGATATTAACAATAGTATTAATCGTCTAAACACTCCTTAACAATTTTAAAGTAGATATATAGTGTAAAGTATATACATATGTATAGCAAACATTACACATTTTTCATTCGCATACACGTTGAATCCGAATTAGTTTTCTTGTTTTCTATTAATCTCTATTAATTTTTCAAGCATTTGAGTATCCCAAATTCTCTCGTCTTCAGCCACTATAGTTTTGTAATAATGCATTTTTTAAATACTTTTGTTAACAGTGTATGCGAGAAACCACTTTTTGCACGTCCTATTGTCTTAACATCGCTGTTGACTTTAAACATTTATACCAGTCAAACGATACATAAGATGTATTTCCAATCTTTCAATAATTGACCAGTTACCAGTTACCCGTTTCATGAACAATTCCCGTTATAGGCACGGAGTCTTATTCAAATTAATTAATTTAGTTTTCATGGACCACTAATAGCTCACACAATCAACGAAGTTACGTATTCTAAAGTCTGATAATGCGAAATATTAATAATCACTTACTTATTACTAGTGGCGTATTATTCGTATTCGAGAGTAGTTATAATTTGACGTATTCTATACATAGTTGTAACATTATGAATACTCGGAAGGTCTTAATTCGCTCTTTCGTTATACGTTCAAGAAGGACGTATCTACTTTTTATAATATGATCATGAACCTTCATAGTTACAAACTCAGTAATATGTAGGTATGATAGCTGGAATTTATACAGCTAGCATCAAACTTAATCCAAACCTTATGGAATTCTAAGCAAAAGATATAGGAGAAATGAGCAACTACTCAAGTGTACTTAAACTCGTAATTAAAATTTGTAATCCCCAGGATAATCTTTACAAGTTTACATTGTGTATTTAATATACAGGATGAATAACGTAACTCAGTCACCTTGAATATCTGGAGTTGTTTTTAACGATAGGAAAAAATATCGCAGGGAAAAAATGATTCGAAAGGATAAATATTATGAAGAACAAAAAACTTTTCTCAAGGTCATATTTCTCAAGATTTCAATGTGACCCATGTTTTTCTAAAGGGAAGTACATATTTTTATCATCATAGCATTAATTAATAAAAATTAGCAATAATACTATAACTATCACGTGATCTTGAGTATGAAACATTTAAAAATTCAACAAACGCATGGAGAGGTATGTACGACGCCTTAGAGGCGTTCAATGAAAACCAATCGGCATCCATAGTTTTAAACACCATCGTCAAAAGGACCTTAAGAGAAGTAGGTACTTATTTACATACCATGACAAGTCGTAATATAGAATTAGTTGAACGCTTAAAAGAGACATTTCATCTTTCGATACAGAATCGTTGTAAGAACCATTCAAATATTTGAGAGAATCATTTCGATTCTCCACAATGTCTTACCCTATGTCCTAGCTGAGACTTTCACAACGACAAGACAACCAACCGAAAAACAATTGATCGTACAACGATATCGATACGAGAGTAGTGTTCATAGATACGTTAGTCGCACGTCGCATGGTGACAGAGAAAAGGATAGCAAGTTGGCCGTGCGACGATCCAATGTGACGTAAAAAGAGCAACGTAGGAAAAGAAAGATTCATAAGCCTAATCACCAGCGATCGCATTATGTGAAAATAAACATTGACCTGAGCCGGGCATAGGACACTGGGCAGTGGGTAGTTGAGAGGGTCGCACAGCGTGACCGCACAATAGGGTTCCCTTTCGTCTTCATATCAGTGAAACGACGCTAATGCAACGACGAATCCTTTTTATTTGAAATTTTTTGTTAAGAAAGATAAATTATTTTTTCATTAACACATTGATGAGATTTTTCTGATTAAAATGGAAGGACATTTAAGATCATAGAATTTCACACAAAATTTCATTAAATAAATTAATCGTTGTAGAACTGGGAGAGAAACGATGAGACCGATAAGTACACTTAATTCAATGAAATTTTAATACAACGCAGAATGCAACTATAGCTTCAACTTAACCCCTTCCCGTGCTTTAACAAGTCTGACTCGTAATGAAGATTTTGGCCCAAACATGAATATCACGAGCCAGGCTCGTGAACAGATAGATAGCCCGGAGAGTCCGAACAGACGGTCTTCGCGTCGATAAGATACGAGCCATTGTCGATGAGCTTTTCCTAACGAGACCGACGGAGAATTTCATGAGAATTGACGAGAGTATCAACAGCAGAGATGGCGAAGGGGACTGCGAGATCACGGAGGAAGCTTTACTGGATGCCGCAACCAGGATAAACCCTAACAAAGCGGTGGGCGTGGATGACATACCAGGAGTGGTGGTCAAGGAGTTAGTTGAAAAAAGGACAGATAAGATGTTGAGAGTGTTGAACGATGTGAACAACAGCAGAAGGATACCTGCGTTATGGAATGTGGCGAGAGTAGTTATCATCCCGAAACCGGGTAGAGACCCTGCACTTACATCGTCTTTCCGGCAGATCAGCGTGCTTCCAGCACTTAATAAAGTCTAAGAACCTGATTGAGGAAAAGTTGGGGTTAGACTCCTTCCACAAGGACCAATACGGGATTCGCAGGAAGAGGAGTACGGTGGACGCCCTGTGTAGGGTTGTGCAATTAGCGGAGAATTGTAAAAGAAGAAACCGGATATATGTACTGGCAGCGGTGGACATCAAGAACGCGTTCAACACTCTCAGTTGGAGTAAGATCCTGATGGAGGCTGAAGCGAGAGGGATGCCCCGGAACTGTGTGTAACTGTGAAGAGGAATGTTTTTGCGGATGTTCCACAGGGATCCATTTTGGGTCCGTTGTTGAGGAATCTGGTCTACGACGGACTTCTGAAGGAGCTCCAGGATATCCCCCGTATGAGCGCGGTCGTCTTTGCCGACGACTTGGCGTTGATATTTGATGTACCCAGTCAGGAGGAGATTGGGGGATAGGTTAAGCAGAGCAATGAGTATGGTTACGCGATGGTGTGCTAACAGTGGACTGACAATCGAGCACGGCAAGACGGAGATGATTCTGCTCACTGGGAAACGCCCAGGGTTATGGAAATTGACATTGGAGGATTCCTATTGAGGACGAAGCAAGAAATAAGATACCTTGGGGTGCAGTTAGATAACTGTAGAAAGTTCGGGGCTCACTTTGAGAAAGTCTGTGGAAAGGCTGATGCCCTAATGGGAACGCTTAGGTCGTTGTTACTTAATGTCGAGGGGTCCACTGACTCAGTCAGGAGATTATACTACGGGGCATGGGAGTCAGTGGTGCTTTATGCATCCCCAGTATGGGTTAAAGCGCTATTGCGGAAGAAGAATAAGAACATCTTGAAGGGGGCACAAAGAGCCGCACTGGTTAGATCGTCGATGGCGTATAGAACTGTGGCGGCACTCGACACTAACATCTAACGGACGACGGCAGCGCAGTGGTTAGCGCACTAGGTTACGAACGTTCGGAACGCGGGGTCGAATCCCGGCGACCGAAGTCCGATTTTTCTTCCACGATATCTAAAATAGGAAGAAAATACAGCAGTACCCCCCAGCAAGCGACATCTATAGCCAGAAGCTAACTATCATCACGGACGACATATCTGTTAATTGGGTTGGGTTTAGGTTGATAATTAACCGATTCACACAGATTCGATTTTATACTTAGTGTATTTCTCCGCCTCGTACTACACGTCTTACCACACAGGAGTCACGCAGTTAATTAACACGTGGTCGACTTCTAAGACAAAAGAGCGTCGCTAGGAGTCGTACCAACTTAGCTTGTAGTAACTAGCGATCATACCAACTTAACACTTCTTAACACTCCCCT
>JACXIM010000093.1:127436-196326 GCA_014737505.1 Bombus sibiricus
CTCGATAGTCCCCAGTTCTCGCATGCATAGGACAATGTCCATCGACGTTGAACTCCCATGGACGTCTTCCAGTGCTTTCCAGCATTCCTTTGCTGTTTTCAGGGTTCTAATATCCCCGAGGTGTTCGGGACGAACATGCCGGAGAAGGTACGCACGTGCTTTGTTGTCCATCCTTATGCATTCCGGCCTCAGTCTTTCTACTGCCGTAAATCCTGGTTCTATTGCATCCCAGCAGCCCAGGAAAACTAACGTGGCTTCCGTCACCGTCTTCCAGTATTCATAATTTCCCTTCCTCAGGATCGGAGGGTACATATCCTTGTCCACTTCGCCTATTCCCTCGTGGTCGACCATGGCTAAGTCTCTTCTCGGATAATTCTCAGAAGGAAAACACAAAACACAAAAATATCTCTCCTAATTACCGCAGTTTACTGCCCTGGGCCCATAACCTGTTAATTGGGTTGGGTTTAGGTTGATAATTAACCGATTCACACAGATTCGATTTTATACTTAGTGTATTTCTCCGCCTCGTACTACACGTCTTACCACACAGGATTCACGCAGTTAATTAACACGTGGTCGACTTCTAAGACAAAAGAGCGTCGCTAGGAGTCGTACCAACTTAGCTTGTAGTAACTAGCGATCATACCAAGTTAACACTTCTTAACAATATCCACCTCAGAACTGTATCCCATGCAGCGCTGTGTGTGTTGACGGACACTGTGCCGATCTTATAAAGCGGAGCTCCGAGCCGAAAAGTATGAACCTTAAAAGGAGTTATCAACAGGAATAGTATGAGACACCCGTTCCAGAGCAGGAGATATACCTCAAATTTTGTGGAGAGAATGAGGGCGGTGGAAGAACGCATTGACGACAAATGGAGAGAGGAATACAGTTTTTACAGAAGTGACAATTAGACGAGGAAGTTAATTTCTGACGCTTGTACTTTTAAAAAGTGCAAAAGATACATCAATCATTGGACCATGCAAATTTTTTAATGTGTATCGAAAGACGATTAACAAGGAGGATCACTCGAGATGTTGGGATTGTGACACCGATGGTGACGATGCGGAGCATGCGTTGTTCCACTGCCCTAGGTGGATTTACGAGGGGACTGAATTTGAAAGTTACGTTGGCATGCCATTTACGGTGGAAAATTTGATAGAGGTAGTAACCAAAAAAGAGGACAATTGGACTAGGTTCCAAGCGTTTTCCAGGAAGATCATGCAAGAAAGACGAGTGCAAGAGAAGATTGTGGAAAGGAAGAAAAGACAAGCTAGTAGACTGAACTAAGAAGACCGAACTAGTGAGGGGTACACACTAAGGCCAACCCTGAAGTAATGTCGAAAGGCGTGAGGTGGATAGGTCGGTGATGGTGCTACTGCTGCTCGTAGAGAAAAAACCGGACTAAAAGTGCCGGGATTTGAACCTGGTCTTGAACGTTCGTAACCAACGGCGCTAACCACAGCTCTACCGTCGTCCGGTCGAGGGTAGGGCCTTTATATAGCAAGCCACGGGATAGAACCCGTTGGAAAGTTTGCTGTCGAGTGCCGCTACAGGCGGTTCCGGGGTTGGATCCTGTACCATAAGAGGAGCGGATAGAGAAGGGGTTTTTAGTGGGTATGGCGACTTCCGCCGAGTCCCAGATACTCAGTTACTGGGTATGCGTAATAGCATTTTCCCCTCCTCGAGGAAGAAAAAAAGAAAAAGGCTCGTGAACAGATAGTCGGGCCAAACATAATTATCACGAGTCAGGCTCGCGAACAGAAAGTCGGGGGCCAAAGATAAACATTGTAATATAACGATCGTAATTGAATGTTAGTTCCTATCAGTACGCCACGAAAGTTAGTCGCGATTCTTATAATTGCTGTTACAAAGCAGTTTAGTTATTGGAATTTAATAAACCACTACAAAATGCAAAATACAAAAGTTTTAAATGAAAGCAATGACAACGAATCCAGTGATAGTGACGTGTTTGTGCCAATCAGAAAGCGTGCAAGGCGTATGATTAGATGAGAGTAGTGAAGAGGAAGGTACGACGCGTCAATCATGGATTTGGCATAAAGTAAAAAACACACCAATAGTTTGGAAGTATTCTGAAACTTATGGCATAAAAGCGTCTGTTTTAAATAATTTAAGCGAGGATCCAAAAATAGTAGACCTATTTTCTATTATATTTGACAACAAACTTTGGGAAATACTTGTTACGGAAACAAATCGCTTCGCACATCAGACAATGCACGACGAACGTAAAAGACGGAAAGTGGACGTCGCTTGGTATCCTGTTACGTTAGACGAAATAAAGGCCTAGTATGCACTGTGTATTTTGATGGGTCAAGTAAAAAAATCAAATATCCAACTGTATTGGACTATAAGAGCAGTAGTAGAAACGCCAATATTTAGAAAAACATGCCTTTTAAGAGATTTCGGCAAATTTCGAGATTTTTACATTTTTCTGATGATGAAATTGCTGATAGTAATGACCGACTTCGAAAGGTAAGACAATTAACCTCTGGAATGAAAAATTTAAAGAAATTTACACATCCAATGAACATGTCAGTATAGATCCTTGATGAAATATAAAGGGCGTTTAGCGTACAAACAATTCAATTCGTCGAAAAGAGCTCGATTTGAATTAAAAATTTACAAATTGTGTGAGGCAAGTACCGGTTTCTGTCATGGATTTAAAATATATACCGGCCAGGACAAAATTGATCGAAATGATAATGCGTCGGAGAACGTTGTGATAGAGTTATCATAAATCTATAATAAACAAGGAATATACTTGAGTTATCATAAATCTATAATAAATAAGGAATATACTTTATTTCTGGACAAGTGGTACTCTTCACCCAACCTCTTTTTAAAATTACACCAGAAAAAGACAAACGTTATCGGGACAGTACGTAAGAATAGGAAAAATATGCCAAAAGACATTCAAAAGCGTATTTTGAAGAAAGGAGAATGTGTATGGAAGTGTTACAATAATTTGATAGCTCTGAGATGGAAGGACAAACGCGACGTGTATATGATATCAACGAAACACGAAAGTGTAGAGATGGTTGAGCAATCAGACAAAGAATTACAGAAAGTAATGAAGCCTAAATGTATCCTGGAATATAACAAGGGTATGGGAGCAGTTGATCATCAAGATCAGATGTTATCCTGTTTCCCAATCATGAGAAAAGTCATCAAAGGATACTGAAAACTTTTCTTTTACATGCCAGATATGGCTCTGTTCAATACCTATATTATGCATAAAACAATTCACAGTCGAAAAAAGGAGACTTATGTTGATTACCAAATAAATATAGCAGAGGCAATTTTGCAAAATGTCGAATTAAATATACATCAGTTGAACCTCTTCGACTCTAAGCACAATATTGGGCTCATTTTCCAAAAAATATCGATCGGACGCCTCGAAAGAAGCATCCAACAAGGATGTATAAAGTTTGTTATAAACATAAAATACGAAGCGAAACGAAGTGGGAATACGCGAAATGTAAAATAGCTTTACATCTGCCAAAGTGTTTTAGGAAGTATCATACCATGGAGGTTTTTTAGAATTGTAAGTATTTTCTTATTAGATATTGATTCAAGGTTTCTTATAATTGAATTTTTTGTTTATAGTATGCTATTTATCTTTAGGCGTAGTATTATTACATTCCTTAGGACAAAATCACATTTGAAGGCGCTTGAATTTCTATTCAAGTATTGTTTATTCATGAAATATAATTTTGAAACTGTCATCTATTACAAAATATAATATATTTGTAATACCTATAAAATGAAGAAGGATTAGAGTTTACTTCCACAACAGCAGTATCGCGTAAGACTGACTATATCATAGGTATTCACATTTCGGCTCGTATTGTGGCTGTTCTTGAACAATCAATCTGGTTTGTTTACCACGGTTTGACGCCTACCGCTTGGGTCCGAATTTCGTCGTGCTAAATGACACGAGAAGTGGTTACACTTTAAATTGACCGCTAGCGTAAGGAACGTAGAAATTACAAGAATGTTTACTTAGTGCGATCGTTCGCATAAACTTATATTTATAGTATGTTCGGCTTTAGACAGCAAGGGGATAACTGTGATCCTTGAATCAGGAGGGCTAAGGGAGACGCTTTGGATTTCGGATTTGTAGTCGTTGAAGATGGCACGGTGGCTCGTCTCTACTTATCAAAGAGCAAGTCACTATGTTGGTCATCCAACATAATATTGAAAATTCATTGGATAACGACTATCTAAATTGAGTGTCACATTTTTCAACAGTCAACACCGAAATTACTGCAAAACGGTTTGCCATACCTTCATTTGTTTTTTATAAACTTTATCAGAAGCCTATATCCAAACAAATCATCATGGAACATGGAATACTATACAGTGCGGCAACGTGTGCAAATTGCTAAAATTTAGTATAAAAGTTCTATTAACGTATCGTAAAGTACCTATTAATGAACCAACATTGTATGATATGACACCGTTAGACCTTTTTCATAGGAACTTTTCCAAAATAGAGTCTACGTAGATAGTCCAGACACGATTGACGAGCTGAAAAGCAATATTATAGTCGCCATTGATGAAATCCAATCCCAGTTATATGAGAATTTAGTGAAAGATTGAGTCAAACGCGTCGAGCTTGTGAAAAAAACTGAGAGAGATCTTAAATGATAGATATTGTGTTTCATATTATTTTAACGAAGTATCTATCTATGAATCTGATGTTACAATAAAGAAACCAGACAAACCTCAAATAATTTGTAAGTCATTTCAATTTAAAGATGTGACACTCAATTTAGATAACTCCATATTTCAGAAATATAATAGACACAAAAATTTATTGATGAATAGGTGTAGTTTTTACAAAGAGTATACATATTTAAATTATTGCGATAGCATCCAATTACAGGAGAAGAATGTGCATTAGTGAAAGGAATATGTAGATACAATAATGATATATGTATTAAGCAAAGATAGTGAAATGTACATATGTATACACATATATAACATTTGTTTTAAAAAGGTTAATTCTTTATACATTATTTAATGTTATTAATCCTTATAACAAATATTTTTTTATTATATTATCTACAAACCAGTCTTCCGTAAATTGCAAGTGGTTCCCATGTACATTAAGAAAATGAATTCTCCCAGAATCGTGTAACATTTTCAAACCTAAACGATCCTGAAATGTACAAATTTATTTTCTCATTGAAGTTATTCGTTGCAGTTGTACTTTTTGAAATGCAATTGTAATTTCAAATAATTTTGCCAAGTATTCGTTATAACTGAACCTATAACTTTTATTTTTAATCATTATAACTAAACAAAGATGCTTGTAACCAGACAAAAACTAAAAAACGACGTTTGTGTTTTCAAACATTATTACATCATAATCCTGTAATGATACCTATATAAAATTCTATACCTCACGATATAAATCAGATTGTTCCAATGTTTGAATTAATGATCCCTGTCCTGGTTTGTAAAATCCAAACATTTCCGTTTCTGTAGGCTTGACAATGGTATCATTAGTAAATTTAACTAGTACCATGGTATGTAATCTCTGAAGATTCTCTTTGTACGTCTGGAAAGAAATTTCAATATTATTTAACGATAAAGTAAGAACGTAATTGCAACAATTGTTATAGGGTATGCGCACACCCTTAGCTCTACTTTACTTTTTAGCGAAGGAATTCACAACTCTAAAGAGACGACTTACTCGCACTCTTTATTCTCTCTCCTTGTCTCTTTGAGTTTTCACCATAATTTAGTTTTCATTTTGGGAAACAGAGAATTTCAATATGCCAACTTATAACAGAAAATTAAACTACTAAAAATAGATCAAGTAATGCTCGTCCATATGATCATCAATGTTTAAATTTTAAATGGGCTCGTAGTGAAAAGCTAGTGTTTTTAAATTTGTCTCAATGCTTTTAAATTGATTGGTATAATAAGATTCATATAATTATTTAAGTAGCTATAAAAATTTACACAATGGTATTTCCTTATAGAAAAAGTAGAAGTAACATATATTCCCCTGTGTATAGTTTTATGTAAAAATGACACTGTCCGCTTTTACTACTTTCCTCCGGAAAATAAAAATTTATAATGAAACTAAAAAATAAATTAAATCAATTGGAAATTATTGACCGCTTCAGTGCTTAGATAGAAGTTCTAAAAGCGGGCAAGAGTATATTATCATCGTCTATGAAAATATGCTCATTACACTTTACAAAAGAAGATTTTATCCCATCAAGTAAGTAGATACTTTTTTTTAATATCTATATTACATTTACAACTGGCTCTGTTAAACCAGATAAATAACAAGAAGTAGAAAAATAAGTATGTAACCATAAATGAAGTTGGACATAAAACTGATGATTTTTAAAAAGACGTGTAGAAAATTTATCTAAATTTTCTCTTCTAGATAATCATAAGCGTCATTTAATTAAAGAAAAGAGGGATTTCATCAATCTTTCAATTCCAAGTTCCGCAATTAGTACATTAAATATAAGGCCTATTATTTACACTAACAGCTGTTCAAGCTGTTCTTTTCGAAAGAAATACTACTGAATAGAATAGCTCTCAAAGAACATTTTTTCAATTAAAACAAATCCTGAAATTGTGAAACGCTACTGAATATGTATTTGGAATGTAAATAAATCAGATGATTTAAATAAATGAACAAAGAGACCGAAGGACGTATTTCAGTATTTTTCCATCTTACCACCAGAGGACTGAAATCTATGCCATGCCTCCATTAGAATAAGTTCATCGGCCTACATATTATGTATAAAAATTAAGCGCAAATCTGCGGAACCCAAACTCGTGTCAGTAAGAGGAAGAAGTGATACTGCGCATGCAATAATGGACGATCGCCGATTGGTCATTGAATTTCGTTATCATATTGTTAGAAACATAAATGAAAACTTGTTACCGGTACACTCTTATAAGACCTACGTCTGTATAATATTAATGCAAAAATGCATACTGAAAAAAGGAAGCTGTAACATTAAGAAAAAAGCATGATGAAGAATAATTGTACATATAACATTTCTTTTACTGTGTTAATTCCAAACTTCCTTCATTTTTATACATATCCTTTTTGACATTACAGAATTTTCTACTGTCAATAATTATTGATCTCTTATTACAAATAAAAACAATCGAAAAAAATATATCGTATCTACCATCTATTTATTGATATACATATATTGTTTTATATATTGATGTACGTATATAGTTACTAAATTGCAATTCGTTCTTCCTATTTTTCTTTATGTAAAATGATAATTTTAATATTAAGCACGTTATGATGTATTCTAAGGATTCAATTTATGTTTTATTTTATAAAAATGATATTTACCAGTCCATTTGAAATAAAGTACTTTTATTTTAATTCTTACGTCCATGACTATGAAACGAGTGTCTTTCAAAAAATTTGGCGTAGTAGAAAAAATTGGCGTTCATACCCACCTTACATAGCTCCGAAAATAGAAATAAATGACCTTTTGAAATTTTTAAAATTTTCCATACTTTCCTAAGTACGATGCAACTGCAATAACTGGAATAGAAAAAATACTTGAGCCTCAGTCAGATGGTAGGTGTTAAACATTTATTTTTTATCTATTCCACTCAAAGTTCTAATTGCGTTTCGGTATTCTAAACTATAATTGAAGGATAAAGTTTTATAATTATCATATAGATCGAAAAATTATGTTCTGAATTGAAATTTGAAACAGAATAAAATATTCTATTAGTGGCAACCTTTTCTTAAATTAGTAGAAAAATGAAAGAAACATTAGCGTGTACAGATACATAAAGTCACATATGTATATGTATGTAAGTACGTATAGTCAGATGCAATTTGAACTTCGGGGGAAATGGATAAAAAAAATGTTTAACACCTGACTTGAGACCCAAGTTTGTTTTCTATTGTAGTTATTTCACTTATATATATTTAGAAAAAAAACCAAAGGTTAAAATAATTACAAAAAACTGTCATTTATATCCATTTTCGGAAGTGCTTATGGCGGACTTTGACGTCATTTTTCCAGCCGATATCAAATGTTCCGAGCGAATGGCATTCAGTTTAGTTATTAGGAGATAGAGTAGCAGCTACTAACAAGTATAACATGCAATAGTTATCTTTTTAAAACTAGTAACTCACCTAGGAAACTTCCCTTATTAGATAATTGTCATTTTTAATACGATAAAGTGTTATGTAGACATATAGATATCTTACCTCATTAATATAACGCTCGTTATTGATGTCGGCCATAAACATACTTTTCTTTTTATATTCTTCTTCTTGGTATGGATCATGCCAATACGTTGCTTGAATAAATTTTCCTTGAACTGCTCTATAATGAAATAAAATAATTTTATAACATGAGTAACGAACTGAAATAAAAGTATTTATAAAAGAATATATACTTTATATTTTATATGTACTATGTAATAATTATACACATATAGGTATAAGTTATTGCTATTATATAAAAGTGTAAATTAATATAAATGTTAAAGGAACAATATTACAATCCCTTTCAAAAGGTATAAGTATAGTGACTACAAAAGGTATTTCATACTTTGTACACTACTTATACTTATTATTACTAATTAATGAGGTCTGATTATATCTAATAAATTTCGTATCACTTATAATACAAAAAATTGATACTATACAAATGAAATGTAAAACTTTATTAAAAAAACGCTTTATTGGTAAAAGAGGTACGTATAAATACGGTAATTATTTAAAGAGCTACAGCTATCTTGGATTTCGATGATTTTTTGATATGTTATCGGGAACATAATTCTAAACAACTTTCATCTATAAGTGTAACCGCCGTTCAGTCTTATTTTACGAATTATTTACAAAAAGCTATCAGTACCATTATAATGAATTCTGCCTATAATTGTGCGTTCGTGATAGCGTATAGGAACGTAAAAGGAATCTTTCGTCAATCACTGATGACCTGCATCGCGTTGAACGTGTTAATAACTCAATACTCATAGCGGCTTTTTCAGTCTTTATATCTTCCGAAAACTTTAGTACGTTGAATGCGTAGAAATAATTACTTCTAAATATCAACTCGGGATAGCTTCATTAAACAGGAAACACATGACAAACCAAAATGACTGCAAAATGGTACGCTAATGCCCACTATCCATGAAGCGTCGCATTGATGCTAACAGTACGTTTCCACGTACACAGTATTGTGGTCATTATAAAGTAATGTGCAGCTCTCCATGAAACAGCAGCGAACTGTTTTTGTCATGAAGATTGGAGTTAATATTGTCAGTAGTTAGTACAGAAGCATAGATACGTTGCAGCAATAAACGATGCACTTATGTTTCTATGAAGCGACGCTTTATAGACAGTGAACCTAACAGATGCAGAAAACAAAAATTAAATATGTAACTTCTAAAATCAATGAGTTATGCATCAAAATGCTGAAACTGTTAATTTGCAACCTAATATTTGTTATGATTGTGCACGACTTTATGGGTTACCTATTTAAATTAACATTATGTAGGTATGTAAGACATTGTAAGAAAACAAAAGTAAAAATTAAAAATCAATACTGTAAGTAGGCTCCATATTTGATCATGCGAGTTATATAGTTGCAAATCTTAGGTTTCAATGTCCCACAATTTGGCAATCCAAAAACGCCTTGATGTTGACCACCCAAGGAGATGAAATTCTTAACTGGGGGATTGGGGCATCTTTGAATTACCGCTCTCCTGTAATATATAATACATTAAATGATTATTCCAATATCATCTTTGTACGTAACACATCTGTTATAAAATTGAATTTACTTTAGAAATACAAATATTTTTTTCAAGTTTCGTTAATCTGTTAAAAAATTTATTGAACTTGTTTTGTTTTAAGTCATATTATCGTTAGCTTAAATACCACTTATTGGGTGATTACGATAAATACAGCCTTCAAATTATTTATGTATGTATTCATATAAGAGAATTAAGACTATAATACTGACTAGGGTTAGTGTAGGTATATATATACACATATATACATATGTACGTATATATGTACTTATATATGTAAATCTGCTTGTGCATATATGCTTGTGTATGTACACTGTGTAGGGTATACTGAAAGGACTTCCATACTGTAGGGGACTTCCATTGTCCCTTGCACTGACATTATTTATATTATGTTTATATTTCGCAGTCAGATAGAAAGTAAATAACACAATATGTATTATATTAATGCGTCATAATTGATTTTCTCAAAAACGAAGCCTTGTATTAAAAATTGTCATTCTACATTTTTGATACTTTTACACGATCACAATTACCAACCATCGGCTTGTTGCACGATTTTTAATACACCCTGTATATATCATTTACAAATATCTATCTGTGAAATACAATAATAAACTCCTTTTACAGATAGATCACACCTTCCATCAAATACCTAATTTTGTTAATTTTCTCATAAATAATACTTACAGAAATTGAGCACCTTGAGAAAATCCAATTGCATTATAACCGTTTTTAAGACGTTCATTTTTCAACAATTGTTGACAAACTTCTTGTATTTGCTCATTAATATTTCCAAAATAACTATTTTCGACATCCTAAAATATAATAATAGAGTGTCAATAAACATTTAACTTGCTGCCTAAAAAAACATCGGTTATTGGAACATCACTGACTAGTTACTATT
Organism: Bombus sibiricus; assembly: GCA_014737505.1. Taxonomy (NCBI): domain Eukaryota; kingdom Metazoa; phylum Arthropoda; class Insecta; order Hymenoptera; family Apidae; genus Bombus; species Bombus sibiricus. Next base: position 138,142 of record JACXIM010000093.1, read on the forward strand.
AATGAACAAAAATGAGATAGGTAAACATACAGTAACTCGCATTAATATTCGAACACTTATAGAATTTTCAAACATTATCTAACAGATTTATCTCATCCTTTCTTAGTTAGAAAAAGTATGTACATTAAATAAATAAAATATATGTTTCTATCAAGTACAATAGTTGGTAGACTATAAATTCTTTCAAACATGAGTTAAATGGTGTCGAGGAGGGCACAACTTTATGTTACTGCAACTTTTTAACCATCTAGTTTAGATTATTCAAAATTCAAAAAATATGTATCTATTTATGTACAATAAACTTAAGATGCTATTGTTATATAAGTAATTAAAAATTACAAAAATACCTACCTCTATTTCATTATTTCCCAATCGAATGGAATACACATAAATGTCAGGTATTCTATTCTCTATCAATTTTTTTATTCCTCCCAAACTAAATGAAAAGCAGCAACTGTCTCCTGAAATTATATTATCTTTTAACCATAACATCTAGTATTTATTGTATAAAAACACGTGTTATTAGATTTATTACATGAAAAATTAAAAATTGATGCTATTATAAAAAATGTTAATTACTGTGTCGTTTTGAAATAAAATAAAAGTAATATAAAAAATTAATAGTAACATTCATATAATTTATGGTAGTTTAAGAGAAGTGATTTAGAATGTGAGACAGATAAAAAAACTTATAACTAGTACTTATATTTTCGAATTCTATACGTCACAAACTAGAAGATTGCAGAAAACAAGACAATAATTTTTGGTTTTCTAAAATAAAATTACGTCAGTCAGTTTCGAAATTTTATATCTCGATAGTGAATGGTGCGAACGACACAAGTTCTTAATACATGATGTAGTATCGGGAAAAGGAGGGTACACATTGGGTCTATTCTAGGTTTAAGTATGAATAGTATAAGTCGTAAATTTAAGGTATAGACTAAGAACCGTCAGGGTGCTTGAGAAGAGAGAAAGAGAGAGAGAGTGTAATTAAGAGGGTATGCTTTGGTGACGTCCAGGCTAATGGAGTGATGGAGTGGGAGAAGGATGCGAGGGTTGATGGTCAGTAGTTTTTTGAGCTGACCAAGACAGAAGTTGAAAGACGAGTGTTAGGGTAAGACGTGCCCGGAAGACGTGCAGGAAGACGTAAGACGATAGTGCAGGCCGTTTTGTTTTCAGTATTGCTTGTACGAATAAAACTAAGCTTAGCTTCAAATAAACCTTCCTTTCTTGTCCTTGTTCTGGAAAGAACATATTTTAATATCAGTATAGTCCTGGGGGATAGTCCTGGGTTGGTAGTACATTCTTGGGGGTTTGCCCGGGATTGTTACTACATTTTGGGAGTTCCTCCGGGTCTGATACTACATAGATAATAAGTCCTATTTTGAAAACGTCTCAAAGTCAGTTATAAAAATGTGTAATAAAAGATGTAAGTTCCCGCTTGAAAATTTGAATATGATCTTTGCAGGACGTTTCAAGGTCATCGCAAAATCAAATATACAGGAATATAGTATGTCTCTCGCAATATCATACACTTTTTGTCTGAAGCATTTTTTCGTGCCATTCATATTTTTCGAGATATTTGAGTGTTCTCAGATAAATCGATCTCTACAGTAGAACTCCATTTATCCGAACTGACATCCATCACAATGCCTGATTTATCGAATACATATCTTCCTGTTATCTGAATTCAGGCCACATAACGCACTGCTTCTATGAATAATGATTTTTGTCTTATTATGGTATTTGCCTATTTACAAAATTCAGCTTAGCGAAATTCAAACTTAGCTTAACAAATTTCATATATGGAAATTAACTCCGTATACACGAATAATAAACAGCGAAGCTTGGAACTAGAGGGCTCCTATTATCTGACTGATCCACCTAGTCGACACGTCTTGTTTCTCAATTATGTCGGATAAATAGAGTTTTACTATATAGATATATTGTATAAAAAGGATGAAAAATATTACCCATTCCATGCCATAGAACAACTGGAGGAGAATCAATTTGTACGCCATCCAATTGATATATATACGAAAAAAAGAATAGTACTAGAACATATTTTCCCATTATTATGTAATTCCTTTTATACGAACGGATTGTATGAAACAATTATTCCTATAAAAGAAAGAAGTTATATAGTACTATAAAGAATTATCCTTGCATCGCTATTCAAATCTACCGTTACAAATTAATATAGATCTACAAAGAAAGTACTACACAGCTCTAATTTGACATTTCGCCTTAAACCTTCTCAAATTTCTGTTTCGATGTTCAAAACCTGTCTGTTCTCAAGCCTGTTTTCACTATATCTCTTTCATCAAGAGTATTGGTAAGAGAAAACAATATAGCAAGTTCATAAAGTCGGTCAAAGTTTAAGGTGGTTAAAGTTTACAATTTTTGATGATCACAATAAATAATTAGAGATAAAATAAGTAATTAGAGAATGTAAATTACAGTAAACTATATAGAGTTGTAGAGCTGTACTATGTCAATTGAGAACCTGTTCCCTCCTTTGCGATACTGCAAAGAATTTTCCGAACTAATTAGGTAGGAAAGAATCGAAAAATCAAGTTTTTTAACTAATTAAACGATTAAAACTATCCGTTTCAAAATTGTGTTAAAGTGAAAAGGTTAAACCTTTTTTGTGCATTCATGTGTGCTATGCGAAGCATTTTAAAACATTAATACTATTATGAAACTATTATAAAACTATTATGATTACATTGTTAAAGTTTCAAACAAATCTGAAAATATGTATAGAAGTTTCAAGATATGTATAGGAGTAAGTAACTACACACAAGTATATTATATTTCGCAGAGGTCACAAAATTATATAAACGATCGACTATCTACTATATTAATAAAAGAATAAACCTCAATACTTAATAACACCGCCTGTTATATCCCTAAAATAGCTATTTATACTGTACACTAATTTTTTATTAAATATATTTGCAATAAATATTCTGTAACTTCTACTAAAGTCGTCCAAAAAGTAATATCTATTTTAAAATAACAATAATACAATTGCATTTTAAAAAGCTTTCTCTATTTATATTTTCAATATAATCGCCGCTCCTATTTTAACACTTATCGCAACGTGAGATGAGCTTTATACGTATATATATGTATTGTACGAAATTATATATGACGAAGGTATACAATACAATACAATACAATACAATACAATACAATACAATACAATACAATACAATACAATACAATACAATACAATACAATACAATACAATACACACACACACAAAATATATATATATATATATTGTATACCTTTGTCATATACAATTTCGATACTTCCACTGCGAATTCACAGTTCGCATAACCATCCGCACACAGTTGCACACCGCGCCGTTCTTTTTCAGGCTGTGTCCGTTCCGTGTTCTTGCCGTGCCTCAGATTTTAAATGTAAAGTTAAATTTACGCTACTTCACTTTGAAGGAACACAAGTTTATACATCATCCGCGCCGTGTCTATTGGTCATTAATAGACACGACGTGTCCCGGATGCATTTGGTAGTTTGGTAATCTTCAATATCTTTTCTGTTTGCTTGACACAGCACGGACGGTCACAGCCATCTCAACGTGTCTCGTCCGTGCATGACGCTATCTTTTGCAGCGAAGAACACTTGATGCGAAGACTACGTACCGCCTAATTATATACAGTATTCTTATACTGTGTCACGCTGAAGAGATTCGTAAAACTTCTGTCCGTGATATATTAGTCGTTTGTAAAAACAGAATTCTCTTTTTTCTTTACGGTTTCTATAACGGATGTACGTTGAATCGGCCTTTTATTCTTTGTCGCTTTACTTCCTCTTCCTTTTCTTCATCCAAAAGTTATTAGCTATTAGTAATAGTTATCATAGCTAACAATAAGTTTTCAATTGGAAAGAAGTACATCTCGGGTAGTCCCCGGTGTAAATATTAACGCATAAACATCTGGACACGGATCACGGGAAGAATACAGAACGGATACGGAACGGATACGGCTTGATTGTGTATAAATGGACTTTAAATCATCGTCTCTTGCGAAGTATTGTCCTCCCAAAAACTCTTTCAATTTTGTAGAAAAACAGTAACTGGCTCGTTTAATGCGTCCAACATTTTTAAAGAAATCGCAGGTACTATGCCTTAAATTCTCTCCACAGTAATGAGAGGTTGGAATGTTTACAAACACAACCTCTACAATCACTGTCGTACCAATGATTCATAATCCTACCATTGTAAACTTTTCTTTTTTTAATTTCTTTTGCATGAACATTTTCGAAACGATATCAAACAACACTTACACAGCCAAGTTAGAAAGGAATATGCCCAAGCAACCGCCGTTACAGTACAAACTAGCAGCAACCACTTCCAGTTGTCAGCAGTATATGTACCACCGCGACACAAAATGACATCACAAATGTGGGAAGAGTACTTTCAACACTTAGGTGACAAGTATATCGCAGCGGGAGACTACAATGCAAAGCACACCCTATGGGGATCAATAATTACTACACCTCGAGGTAGAACCCTGGAAAAATACATTAGAAACAATAACCTCAATATATTATACACAGGAAGACCGACATATTGGCCGAAAGACCTCAGCAAAATACCTGACCTACTCGACTTTGCAGTTACAAACGGACTAAACGCAAATAAACTAAAAATAGCACCCAGCCTCGAGCTTAGCTCCGATCATACACCCATAATAATTACATACAGAAACAAACCAATACTTTATAACAATCCAGAGACACTATGCAACAAAACCACCAAATGGCAAAACTTTTAAAGAAATAATCGAGAGCAAAATCAACTGTAACATCCCATTGAAAACACCCGAACATATCGAACAGGCAGTAACAATATTGACAGAAACTATCCAAGAAGCAGCATGGGCAACCACTATACCTGAACCAACCAACAGACAAACAAAAATAATTCCGCTGGACATCCTTGAAAAAATCAGAGAAAAAAGAAAAGCGAAAGCAAATGACAAAACATAGAACACGAGAAAACAAAAAACAAACTTGCAAAGGAAATAAAAAACAAAATAAAAGAGCACAACAATAACGAATTCACAAAGTTCATAGAGACACTCTCTGCACACGAGAACTCCAACTACTCCCTATGGAAAGCCACGAAAAAATAAAGGACCCAATAAAACTAGTCCCAGCAATCAGAAAAGCAGATAACACATGGGCAAGAAGCAACGAAGAGCAAGCTGAAGAATTTTCCAACCACCTTTGCAACACATTTACACCACATAATATTAACAACAGCAACCTCAAATGTCATACGGACGAGGAAGCGCAAACCACTAGTACCTCAGCTGACAAGCACTACACCATACTGAAAACAACAGCACAAGAAATTAGAAACATAATCGAGAAAACAAAAAACAATAAAGCACCAGGAATCGACCTAATCAATGGTAAAATCTTGAAGAACCTTCCGCCAAAAGCGGACAATAATGACAATAATATTCAATGCAATATTAAGAATCCAATACTTTTGAGGTGTCAAAGTTGTCCGTGATAATAGTAGTTTCTGGCTGTAGATGTCGCTGCTGGGGTACTGCTGTATTTTCTTCCTATTTTAGAATCGTGGAAGAAAAATCGGACTTCGGTCGCCGGAATTCGATCCCGGGTTCCGAACGTTCGTAACATAAAGCGCTAACCACTGCGCTGCCGTCGTCCGTTGCTAGTTAGTGTCGAATGGCGGTATTTGTGTTGTCGAGTGCCGCCACACTTTCCTAAACTACGGAAACTAGCTCAGATCATTATGTTACCTAAACCAGGCAAAGACCCACACCAAACAGCATCTTACAGACCAATATCACTACTCCCTGTGTTTTTCAAAATACTAGAAAAAATAATATACGCCCGCCTAAAACCAATAATAGAAAAGGAAAAATTAATACCAGATCACCAATTTGGATTCAGAAACAAACACTCCACGACAAAGCAAATGCATAGGCTCATTAATGAAATAATAATAGCAATAGAAAACAAACAATACTGCACAGCCCTCTTTATGGACATTAAGAAAGCATTCGACAAAATAAACCACGAAAGCCTACTTCAAACAATCAGAAAACAATTCCCAGAGCAAATATACCGACTAATAAAATCTTACTTAAGCAACAGAACCTTCGTAGTAAAAATCAAGGACACATACTCTGAAGTTAAAGACATCAAGGCAGGGGTTCCGCAAGGAAGCGTCTTAGGACCAATACTATACATACTATACACGGCCAACATACCAACAACTACCAATAGCAAAATACTGACATTCGCGGACGACACAGCTGTACTAGTCAGGCACACTAACCCCGAAACAGCAGTCACATTACTACAAGAACATATCACAAAAATAGAAAAGTGGGTGCAAGATAAACAAATAAAAGCAAACCCCAATAAATGCAACCATATTATATTCTCACTGCGAAAACAGATACCACCAAACATCCTACTGAATGGCACGCACATAACACAAACAAGGCAAGTCAAATACCTAGGACTCCACTTAGATACATAACTCACATGGAAACAGCATACTAAATCAATAATAGACAAAATAGAGACATCAAGGAGACAAATGTATTGGCTAACAAGTCGAAAATCCAAATTAAGCATAGAAAATAAATTAAAAATATACAAAACGATCATAAAACCAATCTGGACGTACGGAATACCACTATGGGGGACAACAGCAATGAACCATATAAACAAAATAGAGACAATACAAACTAAAATTCTTAGAACAATAGTAAACGCCCCATGGTATGTTAGAAACGAGGAACCTACGAGAAGTACAATGGTTTATGAAATAAATCTTTCACCAGTTAAAAACAAGAAGGAATGAAATTCGTATATTTTGCAGTTGCGGAAAATAACAGCTTTTTACGAAGGTAATTTTTGTAAAAATCGACAACTTTAAAATGTTCCCTATTCTCATATAGCATAATGTGAACAAAATTAAACATCCAGAAAAAAGAAGTCCGATTAGATTAGATCAGAGTTCTATTTCGGATAGGTTTTGATTAAATCTAGCATCAAATGCAACACGAAATAGAGTCGAAAATTTGTTATGAAAGTATTTTGCAAATGCATGAATTGTCAGAACTGAGATTTCGTATGTTCAGAGTATCCCTTTTCACCTTTGGATAGGGAAAATAAAATATACGTGCAAGAATTACTCATAATCCTCATTACTTACAAAAGGTTCATTACATTGAAGATAATATTCGTAGAAATTTTATTTATTCTATTTTCTACCATATCGCAATTACTTAACATAAAAAATAATTACATATTATCTCGATTAATCACTTTATTGAACTAATAGATCTATTAAAAACATCATTCGTTTAACAATATCTAAAAACATACATTATGTGAATAACGGTATTAAGAAACAAAAATATATTTAGCATTATTTGCAAAATAATGTTTTTATGTTTCGAATAACAATGTTTTCGAGACCAATGATAATTTTAAATAAGGGAAGTAATAATATTACAATTTCATTCAAAAAACTATATATGTATTTCAATTTCTGAATACATGAAATAAAATAAATTTTTTTGCAGTACTAAGAAATATCTGCTTCTATCTACAGTCTATATTAAAGTTTTACTATATTATATAACTGATTATAGTAAAACTTTTTCATATAAAAAGATTTCATACAAATATTTTCTATATTTTATTCTTCTCTGATCTAATATTATGAAGATTTAAAAACTGATTATAATTTTTTATGCTTGCAAATTTAATCTACAATAGTAGAATCCTATCTTAATAAATTAGTTTTAATTTCAAACTCATAAGCTATAATTAATTAAATATGATAAATTTTATAATGATAAGATAATTAATAAAATATTAAAGAAATAAATACAAATGATATAATAAAAATAAATTATTTTTCAAAAAAATACATTAACAAAACTTTTGTTTAATTAATTTTATACTTTGATTTATGTATGTTATTTAATATATGCATGTAAATATTAAAACTAACACTATAATTAAAGTTAAATTCCTTATATTAAAACTATTATTATCATTTTCTAATATTTATTGTATTTGTAGGTAAAGATTAGTATAAAAAATTTATTATGACGTGATATAAAATTGTTAAGTAGTTGAAAAATATAGACCAAAATGTATATTATAAGTATTATACATACTGTATAATAGATGTCACTACGCAATTAGTATTTTCAAATTAAAAATTTTAATTCTTTTCTTTATAAGACAATGTTAAAAATTTGTATCTTACATAATTTTTTATAAAAAATTTCTTGTGGCTTAAAGCATGATTAATACTATATAATAATAATGAGCTTCTTTACCATTTACCAATGATTATTTATTGGTATTTTATAGGTTATGCATGGTTATCCTAAAATTTATGACACTACGAAAATTTGGCGTAATTGAATGAAATATATGTTAAACTATAGCAAGTAATTATACAATTAAACTAAATAATGAAACTTCTGCAATCAATATAAGTTATATATTTATACATATGTATCTACTTACATACATATATCCAACAAGCCGTTTCGGTTTCATGAAATACTGAAAGTTTATTATACTTACGTTTAGATGAACTTTAACTTGATACAGTATGCAGACAATACAAAGTGTAAATAGTATACATATATACATATGTATATTATTGTATATACATATCTAAATAATAATATTAAGTCCTAATTACACGATCGTTAAAAAATAGTGAAACGATGAATAAGGTAAAGATTGAAACTAACCAATGTAAATAGGCTACTTTCACTTTAAAATAATAAAAATTAGACAATTTTACAGATATCATTTTAGTTTTCCCTTGGTCACGAACGTTTCTGATAATCATTTCATATAAAACATTTATATTCATAACTACTATTATTGATGTAAGAATACTACATTTACTTTCATTCTAAGATATATGTCATAAATATTAATTTAATACAATTTTTTACTATTTATATATCGGACTAACGTTGATTTAATGTAGTTTTTATCACTTACATAACATTGATATTACAATAAAATTTGTTTAATTTAATGACGAACATTTTAACATCTTACTTTTACTAGATATTGATATCAAATTATGATTCTGTTTTGCAATGAAATGTTTTCATAATTTCAAAAAATACATTGTATGGTTTTACAGTAATAAACATAAAAAACCATTTTATGCAAAATGATATATACTGCATATGTACTCTCAACTATGATTTTTAGAAATAACCTTTCTACTAAATAAATTATATTTGCTATTTATTTGGTATATTCTAATAAAGTTATTAATTGGATATATTAATAAAATTATATAGAAATACTCCCAAGATATTGAAAAGAACTTAAGAACCCTTTAAATTTTATAAAATAAGAGTATATAAGAAAAAAATATGGTTATAATTGATGATAATATATTTGTAATGTAAATTTAATTTTAGAGAATCAATAAATTTCAAATTTATTGGTTTTTATCACAAACTGCCTTCATGTACTATATTAATAAATTAAGAAAATTTATGAAACTAGGTACACATGTATATAGTTTTAGTTAAAGAAGCTAAATGTAAAAGCCATGTATTTCTTTCAACAGAATGTATTTACATATGTGAAAAAATCAAAAAACGTTAATCTTCAAAAATTATATGCATTAGAATATAATCAAACTTTTGTCTGAAATACATTTTTGTAAAGCAATAGAAACTTATAACATTTCATGATAATAATACATTATTTAAACTATATGAATTTATCTGCTAGACTGAAGATATTAGTCATTACATTATTATTGAATATAACATAAATTGGTCACTTCTGTGATTTTTGGTAATTCACAATTTCAAATTCTTTTTTGATGGTTTTATATAGGTTACTAAATTTTCATCCTATTATACATATACATGTATATTTTGGCAAAATAACCTTTAAAAAAAACTGGTGATGAATCCAAAGGTATAAAAAATTATTATATACCAATTTCTTTTTTACTTCCATTATAGGCGCAACAATCTTTAGCCTAAGTTATTAATGATGGGAAGAAATGAAAGGTTGCACAGAGCTATGTAATTTGATATATTTTAAGCAGCCCCAGACTTGCATTTATAATTTCCACATTCTGGTCATGTCTCTCCAAAATTATGCATTCACTTTAGGTAGTGAAAAATCATATTCATTCCAATGTTTTGATTGTTCGATGGATGTAATTAATTCACCCAAACTATAAACAATTTCTTTTGTGTAGACAATTTCTATAAATTCTTCTTTTGCAAGATGCAAACATTTCATTTAAAAGTTTATGAACTGTTCAACTAGTGTGAAGTGGAATACCATTATCGACTAATTCATTAATTTTTTTGTCTGAAATCTAAAGCCAATGCATAATCTTAGAAGTAAGCTTGGCTTAATTAAATGTACAAATGAGAGTCCACAGCTGCTTAAATAGTCAGAAAGAAAGAAAGAAACGAAAATATGAGATATATAATGATGGATCTGGGATATCTATTTGCAAAAATCTACAATAGATGTTATTTTCCGTGCATTGGGTTTTTTGCAACAGTTGATATACGACCTAAATTTTGTATCCTTATGACAAAATATGATGCAATAAAAAAATTTTGACATTGAATTTTATATCTTGTACATGTGTATATCTTCACTACTTCAAGTAATAAGCAAAAACAATACACATAAAAATTGTATGATTATATCAAAATAGAAAAAATAATATATTTTGAAAGTAAAAACGAGAGCATACTAAGATATATATTTATCCTAAAACGCACCATTCCCGGATATTAGATTTCATTCCATTTTATTATTTTCATTCTTATTCTTAAAGTCTTTCATGTAAGAAATCCTGAAAAATGTTTTATGCATGTATAATACATATATTGAGTAACACATCATATATTAAGGGAGGCGGACACGAAAAGTAGAATAAACATTGGCTCCTTATATTTCATTACTAACATAACTACACTATAACTATTTATCATAACACTATTCAAATACTTTATACGTAATTACTTAATTATTACAATAAATCTTACATATTACTTGATTTTGATTGATTATTATTCCGTTTTTCTATCAGAGATTTCTCTCTGACATTATAATCGTATTACCAACATCTAATTCCAACAACTAACGAATGAGTGTTGCCAATTTTTGCACAACTAACTAAAATACCAGATATTACCAACATTACCAATAACACCAATAATATCAGGGGATATAAGTATATGGCGTTATCGTATATATATATACGACTATATAACCATGGAATGCCGTAGACGTGGATTAATGGAGCATGCACTGTAAACTGCAATAGGCTCTGACATGATAAATTGAATGCTTATTCAATATTGTGTAGAATATTAAAAATTATTAAAATATAAAATAGATGTATATTTACCCCCACAATTATTAAATAAAGCTATTTTATTATTTCTTCTTTATTATTACTGGATATCTGTTATTTGTCTTACCTTATGTTCCTTTCTTGTCTTTATCTTGTCCTTTGTCTTAACTTATAAAAGTACTTATTTCCTCTGGCTTTTTAAATACTTATGCTTCAGCTTCAGTAATATTACATACATGTTTGCGTGTATGCGTGTGCGTGTGTGTGTGTGTAGGTAGAGATATTTTACGTCTAAATATACATACATGCATACATAAATAATTTTCTATACAAATTTTTATTAATTTTGTTATTTTATATCAAATGTGAGTATAGTTAATGATGAATGATAATATTTTGCTAGCTTTGTTTTTATTCATCACTGAAAACTATTATTAATGTTTAGTTTCAAAAAGAATACCAGATAATATTTACATATATATATTACAAAATTATTATAAAAAGAATAATTTCTAACAAATTAAACAAAATTAAATCTAAATAAATACACATTCTGTATTATCTGTACCAGTTGTATTTATTATACATACATTAAATATATACGTATATTATTTATTACAATAATATTCTTTCATTTATATATTCATTCATATATATATACTCATACATTTGTTATTTACATCGTATATTTAAAACTCTTGAGAATTATTATAAATATAAAAAATAGCAACATATACATATATATATATATGTGTGTGTGTGTGTATATATTAGTATATATATTATTTCAAAGAAAAATAATAATAGATTACATTTACTTATGGTAATATATAAAGATATGCATAGTTTAAAAAGTTGATACTTATGAAATTTTTAAATATCTTCTCTTTTATAATTTTCAATTGAATAATTTGTTGATGCGTATTTAAAAATAACAAAGTGGAAACATAATATAGAAAAATTTTAGTTCTTAATACAAAATTTGCGTCACATTTCAATAACGTCACTCGTGATTAGAGTAAACGCGTATAAGATATGTAGTTGGTATGACACATAGCCTAGAAATATTTAACTTTCAAAACGACTTGTGCAAAACGTTTTGTTGTGATTATTATGTAAAATATTTGTGAAAATCTACAAACACTACAACTAGTACTATTTTAATTTTTGTGATTTAATATTTACTTCCTGAATTTTCCTATCAACTTTAGAAAAACGATCATTTATTTCACAACTTTTTGCATTTACACGAAAACTCATGTACAATTTAAATCAGCATGTGTGTAATTCTGGATTTCCAGAAAATACGTTTTTAGCAGGATAATTGTGAAAATTGTAAATATACGAACAAATATATACTTATTTTTCTCAAAATTTAAGTTTAATGTTGTATTAAGTGATAACCTTGGGAAGTTTGAGACAAAGATATAGTTGAAAAAAAACTGAATGATTGGAATAAATATACTCTACAGGAGGTAACTTCGCAAGAAGTATTTTATTAATATAATTATTAGTGTGTTTAAGTAACGATTAATTCTATGCATTTATAGGATGTTTATGAAAAATAATGATTATTGTTCAAATGCAATTGTTTTTACTAATCATTAATAAGAGCAATATTTAAGATACATGAGGAAAGATAAAAAAGGATTTTTTCAATGCCATGTGAAGATCAGTTTTGTTATTTAAAGTTGGTAAATTTATCTTGAATTACTATAAAATTATTTATTATACTGTGCCACGTATTATATATTATAGTGCATTATAGTATATTTATTAAACTATGTCATATGTAATATATTACGTCATATACGTAATATAACTATGTCATATGTAATATATTTATTATAATATATATTATTATAATATGTAATATATGTTATACTATTAAATTTCAATAATTAGATAATCATGGACGAAAGGAGGGTAGCAGACTATTTTGTTATTGCTGGTTTATCAGGGCAAGACAATGATTTTGATAATGATAATGAAAATGACCAGTTAGTAGATTGGTATCAAGAAGGAACACATGTAAAAGACACAAATATGAAACCTCCTATTACTGATCTTGCTATTATATTTCCGGCGTTGGGTGAAAAATGTCCAGAAGGGTATGTTTTGTTAGAACATACTGTTTCAGGGTTACCTGCAGACTTAAATCATGGAAGTTTAAGAACAAATGAATGTTACTTATGTTATCGACGAGGGCGTGATAAACCACCATTAGTTGATATAGGTAAGATTTTAAAATATCATCTAAGCTATTGAGAACCTTTATTAAGTGTTTTTTATAATAGGTATATTGTGTTTTATAATTAGGCAGTAAATGAAAATAAAAGTTTTGTTAATGAATGAAATAGAAAATTTTTATTAGTTTTTTAATTTTCTTACTGTATTTAAAAAATTAGAATGACAAAATTTTATTGTTTGATTTTCATTAGACAGTATCGAAATATATAATCAATAATCTTTATCTTATTAAATTTGAACATATATAGTATTATACTTATGTACGTTACCAGGTTCATTATAACTTGTTAGTCTTACCTTTTCATCTTGTTCAATATGAAATAAAAGATAATTTTGTTCAGTTTTTAATCATTAATATTTGAATTTTTCTTCATACTTATAAATTGTGTTGCATTCTGTTTATATTATACTCTGTTGCTGTATATTTTATATTACCTGTCTATATAACATATTTTATAACTACAAATTTTGTTAATTGTTCATATATCATTATATTTTGTAATCTTTATATTTAAAATATATTGTAATTTAAAAAACATTTACTGCAATATGTGAAAATGCTAGTTAATTATATCAATTTAATTTATCTTACCAAAATAATATAATGAAATTCTTAGAAAAAAGAATATGCAGTATTTGCAACCTATATATGGGACAAATTATTAAACAAATTTTCACAAAAGGTGAAGATATTGTAATGTATTAAAATATATTCTGTTTTTAAGATATGTTTCTTAATTAAGTATATCTTTTACATTTTTCATAATATTGTTTTAATTTCTTATTGAAGTTAATAGGAATTTTGTTAACTTACACGTTTTTTGAGAACAGATATTGAAAATATTAGTAGTTTGTACAAAAGTTTCACATATTATTTGAAATTAAATTTTAAATTTTGATAAAGTGTATGTGTTTGTGGAATATAATGAGTTTGAAATAACTTTATAGAACGCAATAAGATACAATCAGTAAGTCAGGTATCATAGTTCTACAACCTTTCAATCTTGCATCTTTAGATTCTACTTGTAAAATTATGTGAAACAGAAAGCTTATTTTACTCATGTTGAAACCAAGGATACTTGTAATGTACTTAAGTAATAAATAAGTTTGAAATTCTCTTGAAGATATATCTATTTTTTGTAAGCAATGAAAGTATATGATAAATCTCTAAAAACAAGTCAGTTTTAAATCTTCGTCAAATACTTTGGGAAAAGTATGTTAATGTAAAATAATGTAGGAGAGTAAAACATTGGATTGGAAATTCTTATTAATGTATTTCTTGTATTAATATTCAAATAGGAGACATCAATGTGATTATGGTACTGGTGTGCCTTATGGTACTTTTATCAGCTTATAAATTACATATCACACATAACAATTATACACATTTGTTTTTATAATTTTAAATTTGTTACTTATGTGATTATTTATCTTTGCAAATGATAAGAAAACTGTAAAAATTATTATTTGCACTATTATAGTAATATTATATCAATATTTTGAAAATTTGCATTCTTTAAGATTGAAAAAAAATTAACGAACTAAAATAAAATTTTGATATCAGTGATATTTAGCTATTATGTTGTTAAAACTTTGTTTTAGTTGTTTTTAAAATAAGTTTTTTTAATAATTGGGTATTTTAACTTTTTTGTATTTTAGATTTTAATTTTGAAAGTGTAGCAATTCAATATTACCATACTCTTTTATATATATTTGGCTTAACTTTTTTTTTTTAAAAAAGTATTTATTCTATATATGTTTAAATATAAGGATGTATGTTTTACATAATTGAATGGCGTTTGAAATTATAAAAGAGAAGAATGTGTGATTTGTATGTGTGAAATACACAATTGTACAATTTGTACAATTATAAAAAATATATTATATATTATTATTATTATTATTATTAAAAATATATTATTATTATAAACATAACATTCTAAAATTTATAGATAGAATATTGCATGTTCTTGCTTTTCGTATCATTTTAGAATAGTGTATTACATAGAAATTAGATTCATACATGTAATTCATCAATATATTTAATAAAATAAAATGTTTTAAATAATTTTAAATAAAAGTTAGTAACGCTATTTATATGATATTTCACATTAATTCAATAAAGATTTTTAATTGTATCTCAATTTAAAGAATCAAAAGTGTATATATTTTTTAATTTAAGTGCATTAGTTATAATGACATGAACCTAATGTCATGAATAATGTACTTTCAATATGAATGGAAGAATGTTATGTAAAAATTAAATTCATGCAATTGTAATGTGGTAAACTTGATGTTTTAACTATATTGTTATAGTGATATAGTTTAAATAAGTACATAGTTACAGATGAAAGAAAGTTTAAAATTTGTAGTTGCATATATAAGTATTAATAACTTTTGTATTGAATATTTCATACCATATTGATAACAGCTATTTATGTTTGTATGGAATATGCTTTACATTTATTCATTGCTATTATTAACTTTTATTATTATTTTATATGTAGCATTTTTCTAATGGTAAAAAATGTTTCAAATTTGAATAAAATATAAAAAAGTTCTTATTAGTATGCATAGTTTCTTGTTTTAGTTCTATGTCAAATATCCTAAAATATTATAAATCCTTTTGTTTGTTAAAATAAAAGCAAAATTGAAATGTTAAAATTCAAGATTCCCAATGGGACTAAATATAATTCTGTTTTGTAATATTATGATGATATTTCACTTATCTTTTAAACTTTCTTTTGTCCACCACTGTATATCGACAATTTTTCAATTCTCAAGAGGCATATGTTACAGGTGTAATATATGATGGTAAAGAACGTATAATGCAAGATGCTGAAATGATATTAGAAACTCCAAAAGGACATTCAGCTAATGTGAATAACTCAGCTGCAAGAATATTTGTAACATATAGACGAGCAACTCGTAAAATGCCATGCAACTCATTAGTCGTGACTGATATTTGTGTAATATTAACAAATAAAGGAGAAACTCCCCCACATGCATTCTGTGTTATCAATAAAAATTTGAACAAAGGCATGTTGGGTAGTGATGTATTTCTGTGTTATAAGAAATCTATGAATCGGGCAAATTTGATATCTTTTAAACCTACAATACTGTATAAATATCCAATAGTTGATTACAGCAGTTTTATTTTTCCAAATTCTGTGGCAATGTTTTGTTTGCCAATGGGAGCAACAATAGAATGCTGGCCCAAAGTAGCATGTAAACCTAAGCCAGTGTTTTCTACATTTGTTCTGACAGTTGCTGATGCAGCTCAAAAGATATATGGATCAGCAATAACATTTTATGAAGAACTCGAATTAGAAATGGATAAACCAAATTTTAAGGAAAACCAACAACCAACGGATGTACTCATGGAGAATATGAAGAATTCTGGTATGAAATGTTTTGTATATTTATATATAGTATAATGTAGATATGATTTCATGACTGAGATATACATATATATGTATATACATGTATGTAGTTTTTTCACTTAGTCGTTTCTTTGCTTTACCTTTTTATATAACAACCATATGGGATGTCCTATAAATCATAATGTAAAAGATGTAAAATGTAAACGAAGCTGATTATATAAAATTACTTCCAAAGAAAATTATGTAAACAAAAAATGTAGATCGAATTTTTTGATTGCTTCTGAGAAAAGTGATATTCAATGTAAAATTATGATATATAAGATAGGTACATTTCGTATGTGATCAAATTCTTAGTTAAGAATTATATGTGTATTCTAAATAATTATATATGTTATCCAATAATATTAATATATTGGTAGTCTAGATAGTGTAGTTTAAAAAGCATTAAACATTGTAGATGATAATAGACAATGAAATGAGACTGAAATTATTAATCTTTACTTCTTCTTATCAATTTTAAATGATACTTTACTCTTGTGTTTGAGAGGAGAATTATTTTCATTAATTGAAGATGTTTCACTACAAGCATTAAAAAATTCAATTTATTAATAGATCACATCAACACATTTTAATAGTGATGTAATATTTGTATTAAAGAATTGTTATCATTGTTGGATTAGTTTTAGCGACAAAATTGCTTGATCACCATGATTTTCCATGCATGATTAGAACCTAGATTTGACATCCATTATTTGTAAAAAAAAAGATCGTTTATATGGAAGAAATAACAAGTGCTGGGTAACTAAAACAAAGATTTATCCTTGTTTTTGAGGAACTTAGAAGACAAAGCGTGTTGCAATTAATTTATGATATTTGATACTGTTAAGCTAAAGAAAGATTTGCTTATGCCAGCATGGGTAGATATTGCTTATCATTTATTACTGGAAGTAATAGTTTAATATTGTTTCATAAAATAAATTATTAAGATTACGATTTAAATGCAGTTAGTACTAAATCTATTTAACCTAAACCTATAGTATTATAATTACATACTTAGTTATTTTTCTTGATAACTAGAAAAGCAATCAAAAATGTTTATTTTCTATGTTTTACTTTTTTTTTTTATAAAGAATCATCATCTCCTACAATTTATTGGATATCCTATATTCAAGTGAAACAATATGAAGTGAACTATTATAATAACAATTATTTACTGTTTAAATTTGATTCTAATTTTATTAAAACTATAAATTAATCTTTATCGTAAGTTAAAATTTATATTATCATATTTAACATATATTTATAATAATAATAATAATAAATATTAGAATTGTTTTATGCTACATACAATAGAATTCATATTTATTAAGCACATACGTAGTTCGAACAAAAATGCTACAGATACTCAAATTTATTTACTGCTTACTACCTATACAAGGAACTTTAGTATTTATTATTTTAGATATTGATATTTTAGCTATAAAAAGGTTTCATTAAGTAGTATTCATAGTACCTAATGAGAAAAAGAAATACATATACATGGTAATTATTATCTTCTTTGATATCTTCAAGTCTTATGGCATATAGTAAGGACTTTTTCTCCAACAATAAGTTTATATCTTTATTTATTTTGAGACTCTTTTTGTTTACAAACTGATTGATATCATCTTTTATCTTTTGTAACAAAAAGTTTAAAAAACAAAAAATTGGAGCCTTAAGAATATTTTTTTTTTAATTAAATGTTATTTTTGCAAACATTATTATACGCCTCGCAATAATATTATAAGACTATTAATTTTGATCGAAAAATGATTGATCTCTGAACTGCTGTAATTTCTTTACTTTAATTTATTTTCTAATTACTTTCTCATAATCTTTTGATCTTTGAATTGAATTGTCCAGGATAAAAGCCTCTTCTTTGCATCGATTTCACAAATGTGGATATACGATTTTTCGTTGCCGTTACTTTCAATGAATAGTACGCGGTGGACATTAATGAAGAGGTCGCACACTCAGATTTGCATTTCGTATATATGTTTTTAGTGCGTGAGTTTCGTACATAATTTTAATGTGTGATTGTGTACTGTATATACATATACACAAACTGTATTTGTATATATATTAAATACAGACACTAGCAACAAACACGCATTGAATACACACACTAAATATACATTAAAAATAGATGTTAGAAGTATATGTTAATATACGCGTTATACACACATACTAAACATTAAACACCCATGAAGAACATACACACAAAATGCAAATCCACCCACGCAACTTTTTGGCGTATCTAGTGTGATAAAACGAGAATAATAAATCGTATAACTTTTAGAAGAAGTTCGTCGAATAAAAAGCAAACTTTGTTTTTTAAATTCATTTCAAAATGAATCGCAAACAAAATGTATTAGATATCATAGGGCCGGGATAAATAGAATTTATCTTCTCTTTCACCTCCTGCTTCCGAATATAAAAGTGCCTTCGACGAAATTCTATTCAGAATTTAAATTGGAGAGACTTTGTTTTTTAAAATGAGTCCATACAAACATATGATTTTTTTCCAAATGAATGGTCCTTTAATTCTTTTGTACTATATCTATTATTTAATGTCGCATCACTTGCTTATACCGGTTACTAACAACATAAGAAAACAAACATAAGAATAAATTTGTCATAACGTTTGGTAGATTCTAAATATTATATTAACCTTTACATTGATTCTTTGTCCTTTAAGTTGTCGTTTAGGATGCTCATTAGGATGTCCTCATATTAAATTGTTGTCTGTATGATGTATGCATGCAGTGTATGATGATGTGTTCTTCTACTGTCAGATGTCATGTATTGTGTACAGGTCGCAGGATGGGGGCTCTTTTTTCATGTGATATTGGTAACTTAATTGCGTTGGTGTAGCGAGCGTGGTGTATATTGTTTTAAAAAAAATTATCTTTGATCGATAGTAAACGTGGTTCTGTAGATGATTCCCATTTTTCATTTCAATTTTCTTGTATTACTTCTTTTAAATAAGAAAGAACGATTTCAAACGATGCACCTACACTACGATCAGGTTGGTGAATCAGCTATTTTTCTGACTGTTCTGTCCGCTCTTTCATTTCCTTCGATGCGTATATGAGAAGGGATTCAGATTACTATGATAGAATTATTATTTTGGATTGTCTTGACTTAAGATTTTTTATATTCTTGGATGGTGGAGTTGTTTGTCCATTGATTTTGGATTGCTTGGATGGTATTTCAATTCTTACAATTCTGTAATTGTAAGAAATAGCGAAGTACATATTTGTTTCGATCATTTTCTATAATTTCCATGGCATGTTTTAACGCGTTAAACTCAAAAAAGAGATATGTAGAAGCTTCATGATGAAATTTGACTTTTATGATCAATTGACCAGATACGTATAATTGCATAATCAGTGCTGTTTTAAATTTTAGAACCGTCAGTATATACATATGTGCAGAGATAAATAGGGTGGTCGCCGATATTTATAGGAGAAATTCAGAAATTCAGCGAAAAGTAGGTTTGAGGAATTACCACTTCTAGCTGTTAAATGGCCAAATTAGAAACGAATTTCTTCGCTGGGTGAGTTTGGTGGAAAAAATGTATTTGCACAGCGAGGAGAGAAAATATCCTCGTACCATATCGTCCCGAGCAGCCACCGCAGAAAAATGTGCGCACGGTTCGCTGCCAAACCACACATACACTGTCGGTCATAACTATTTCATATAAATTACACGTTTTTCATTGTTTTCGCTCTTCAGTTATACATATTATTATTTATTATCGATCTATTATACCATCTGTATGATATATTTCTTGTAACGTAAACACAAGATAAAGTAAAATTTGTTACATTTATTTAATAAATATAACAAATAGGTTTCCTAATATTTACGGCCGGTAGTGTAGACAAACTTTTTTTCAATTTTTTAACACAATGTAACAACTGTTTATAAAAAACGCAATTTAAAAAAAGGAGAACGCTGTTTCCAATCCGAAAGAGGTTTATTTAGATCTCAGCAAAAACTTTCTTCCTATAATAAATATATTTATAAATTAAATATATGCAATGTACAATGTACAAATAAAATGAAACATAACTAAAAATTAAAACATTTACTAAACCGTATTTTATGTTTCCAATTTAAACTTTATTCGTGAATTTAAATAATTTTAATTTATTCATTACACAAACATTTAAATCATTTTTTACTATAATTGTTTGCAAAATTCATATTGGTGAACATGTTTCCGATAAACAATACATATTTATTGGATGTGTAAGATAGTCTCAAAAGATAACAAAAATTTTTATATGTTATAATTAACGTGTATTTGTGTTATTGGTTGTTTGGCCAAATATGTTTATTATAGAAATAAAAGCAAGTTGAAGCATAATTTTAGCATTCAATTTTGTTAATAGGGGGGTATAGGATTGAAAATTGGTTTATGACATGCTCTTTCGGCAAACTGTCATTGAAGCATTGTTTGCTAAAATCGATTCAAGGGAATTTTCGATACTATTACCCTGCTGTAGTCTTTAAACATCTCTGTGAAAATACCTCAACTAAAAATTTCACTTTAAATCAGTCTTTTCTAACTGTTTTCCATTATATCTAGAATTTAAAGAATTTACATGGTAATTTAAAAATAATCCTTATGGTTAGTAGAGATGGAATTGCTAAATTTCGGATGTGATTCTACTAACTCAAATTTGCGAATAGAAGAAAAAATTGCCGATCGGTAAAGGTAACTTGATGCTTTGTTTTTCTTCATCTTTAAATTCTGCATTTGTCTTTTTGCCTCTTGAACTAGCACAGTACGCGTCGCTAATTCTGTGCAAGTTTCTGATTTATTATGATTTATGCGGTTATGGTTTTTAAAAAACGTAAGTTACCACAAGCTGTCATTTGAGAATTTTCCAGTGACACTTCTTGACAATCTTGAGTCTGTGTGTGCTTACATGGTGAGAATTAGTCGGATTAAGAAGAGATCGGTTATCTTCAACGTCGTGTTTTTCAATCTATCTCCTAATTCAGCCTTGTTAATGTTGCCCCGTAACATAATGTGTAATAAAGTATTTATAGCAGAGTTCCGTTCAGTCATAGTCAGAGTTGCTTTGGCAGTCGGATCATATTGTTAGTATTATATATTGTTAGTAGTATAATCTCGGAAATATCCAAATTCCTAGGCTTTTTGTCAGGACTACTGGTATGCGCCGTCTTTTGGTCGTTGCAACTGTAACTAAACTAAACTAGTCATCGCGTATTAGATCATAGCTGGATCCAAAGAGTATTTCGGAATTATGTGTATCTTATTGTACATGAGTTGCCGTCTGAACGGGATCTTAGCAGATTTGTTAAACAGGCGTCTTTGTAGGTGATTGAATAGTTTAGCATCTGACTTTTACGTATATAGAAGCTGTTACTATGTTTGCATTTATTCAGTAATACTTTATTTGTAGTGACGAGGATCATCTGAATCGTGTTTAGCACGCTGTATTCGTCTGAAGGGTCATAGAAATAAAAGGTTCCTGGAGCCTTTTTATATCTAATAGGAATTACGTGGTAGGCAAAATGTGAAATGTTCAGTATGTAAACAAGCTTATCGTTATATCATACTTACCTTGCTAATATCGACAAGGGTCTGTAGTTTCTAAGGGTGCCAGAAGCGTTTCTACAGCTAATTTGACCTTTCTAAATGTACCGAAAAGAATATCGGGATGTATGAGTTGAGGATGTGTTATGATATATTTACTATCCGCAACGGCATTCGATTAATTATTAGGGATTAGATTATTTATATCGTTACTATATTCGTTTAGAATATTGGTTAACTCTAACGTTAGTTCCTCAAACTCGATCTCATACTCGTTTTGGGCAATATATAATATATTTAATAAATTATAAAGTTTAATGTTGTTATTGTTGATAGAAGTTAGTTTGGAATTAAAGAAATTAACATATATTCTATATACCACGTTCTGTTTTATACATAGCTGCTCTTAAGCAGCTGCAAATTTTGTGTTACACCCGTATCTTGGCAAGATGCTCTAGTATATAGGTATGGTATGCTTACTTCGTACGAGTTGCTTCCTGGAGGCGTTAGGCACTGGGTTTACTGGGTCCATAGAAACATAATCTATCTTAGATGTATCTAATGAAGAATTCGCTAGTTTTAACCTGTTAACATGTATAAGTTCGGGATGATTATTTTTACTTAATATTTAACATTCTGAATGTATACCATGTCTCCGATTTGGTATTTTGGTACGCGTTTAATTATTTTATTGTCGTAGATTTCCTTGCGTTTCTTCTTTGCTTATATATATGTTTTCCTTTCGCCTTTTCTATTTGGAATTAAAGATGATTCCTTAGTTCTCTTATGTAGTCTTCTCCTCCATTGCTTTATATGTTGCCGTATTGTATGAAAGCGTGATTAATTTAATGAATTCGTCCCAATTGATTCAATCCTGGTTTATGTAGTGTCTAAGCTATTATTTTATTATATGGTGTGCTCTCTCGAGGTTGCTATTTGATGGGAGCCTATAAGTGATAGCCAGTGTTGGTTTTATTTTTAGAACCTTTTCCAATTAGCTTCTCTCGAAACACGTAAATTGATAGGTACTCTTTCATGAGATTATCGTTTATTTTCTTGGTCGTGATATTCTGCAGGGCGATCAGTGTTATGAGTTTCGTTAATTGGTCTTGTATCGATAAGATATAACGGATCCCCTTATTTGTTCTGGATAGTGAAGTTATTAAGACACTGACGACTATTTGGTGTGCTGCCACTGCTGTATTTGTAATTTATAATTTCAATCCTTGCTTTGGTTTTATTCGTTCATCTTTGCTTTTTCTGTAAAATTGACAATGTAATATTTCTTCTGAGATATATACTTTTCACAGTAAGCATAATCTCTTATTCTCATTACAGCTTTAAAAATTTTCGCGTGTCCATTTAGTGCAGATTCGTGTACTTGTTTTACGAATATCTCTCAGTCCATGGATATGGTTCTTCTGTAATTAAGTTGACGTTAATGTCGATGTCACTGAAAATAAAATCGATGATATTGTATAGATTCCTTATTTGGCTTTTTATAAGTTATAATTCTTCCAGTCTATATTTCTTAACCAGGCTGTTGGGTATTTGTCATCCTCTATCGTTGAATTTTAAAGGCTCCACTTTCGTTAATACAGCCGCGATGTGTTTAACGGATGTTTATTCATGTGTATTAGTGCTACCAATAGATTTCTTGTTCAGCTGTTCAAATTTGCTGTACTTCGATTCCTGATTAAGTAGGAATTGTGTCACATATTTCTCTGAATCCATTATTTCTTCAAGCATGTTACTGATATCGCCTTCCCGTTCGCTGAGAATTTTAAGTGTGACCAGTGAGATGACACTTCTCCTACAGAAAAAATGCGAGACAACGCATCAGCGTATTAATCTTTCCTTTCTTGTACTCTATTCCATATATACGTATTATTAAAGTTAAAGACGTCATCGCATCAATCTGGAATTAGGGTTCTCGACGTTCATCAATCAAACTAGCGGTCTGTGATCGATAACAATTTTAAATTTTCGGCCATACAGGTATGATCGGAAATGTTTACATACTCATATTGCGGAGTTATATATTCAGGGTTTTGAACGCGTATACTACCGGTTATCTGATCCTATAGGTCCTTGGCTGAGTACCGCTCCAAGATGCATCGGTTGTTAGAACAAATGACTTTTGAAATTCGCGATACTCTGGTACTAATTTCGTGATTAGCGCTATTTCGAGTGATTGGAACGATATTTTCCGTAATTTTTTCCTATTTTCAATCGATGGTTTTCTTCAGGAACGTTGTCGGTTTGGCTAATTTGCTAATGTCTTAAAAAATTTTTCATTAATAATTACAGTCCTAAGAATCGTTTAATTTGCTTAGGATTACTAAGAGTTGGAAATTCTGTGATGGTCTTAACCTATTCCGGGTTTGGTTTCACGCCGCTTTCTGATATGACATGCCCGAGATAGATCACTTCGGGCCGCAGATACTCACATTTATCAAGCTGCAGTTTCAGGCTTATCTTTTTCAGCCGCTGAAATAGTACTCGTGGTTTTTTATTGTGTTCCTCGGGCGTTTTGCCGTATACGATTATTTCGTCCAAATATACAGAGCATGTTT
The DNA here is from genome assembly GCA_014737505.1 of Bombus sibiricus. NCBI lineage: Eukaryota > Metazoa > Arthropoda > Insecta > Hymenoptera > Apidae > Bombus > Bombus sibiricus. The sequence goes on from JACXIM010000093.1 coordinate 163,378, forward strand.
GATTGATAAGGCTTTTCAATGCATCATTCATCACGTTGAACTAGCGGGATCGTCTTTTAAAAGCCAAAAGCATTTAATTTGGCATTTGTCGATATTCGTAATGCCATTGTGGAGCGCTAAAAGCGGTTTTGCGTGAGTAATTCGGGTTCATGGGCATATGGTGGAATTCAGAGGTTAAGTCAAATGCGGAGAAATATCTTGCGTTCCCTAACTGATGTAGAATCGTGTCTATGTTAGGTAATAAATCGACGTTCTGTTGCGGTTCTTCGTTAAGTTTTTGAAAATCATGTAGTAATGAAATAAAGAATAGTTTCTTTATTTCGTTTTGCCGCTGGCATCTTTTTTTTTTAGGTACCCCTCAGAAAGGGAAATTGTATGGGGAGTCGCTAGGTTGGATATTGCTGACAGAATCTATAACATTTCCAATCATAATCGAGAGTCAAAGGTCAGTCATAATAATTTGATTACAGTTGATTTTAATTCTTGGTTGTTGAGGGTCAACTTTATGATTATGGAATGCCGATTTCTGCAGAAAATAATTATTTCTGATTTTTGGTTAGAAAATTTGAATCCGGTAATCTGTGGCATTTTCATAATTTGTTTAGTGTTCCTTGTAAGTATATTTTAGTGACGTGGCCGTTCTTTCTTCTGCATATTATAGTTAAATCGCCGGTAAATAATAACCCTTTGTCTGGACTGGTAATTTCCTTAGCTTTAGGGGAAGAGAGAGCGTTGTTGGCTCTGATTTTGATAACTCCTATATGTAAGAAATTATTGATGAAAATTATCATATCATAAGTCATAAGCCTTTTCTATGTCGGGAGATACGACAGTCAGATGGTATTGATTGGCATGTGCGTCGCATGTTAATCTCCAGGTTTATTAAATGGCTATAGGTAGAGAAAATCACTTTGAAATGTGGAAATTAACAGATATTTTTCTAAGTCCTAACAGAATCTATAGTTAATGATATTCTCTGTTAATTTGCACATCGTATTAGTGGATGCAATCGGACGATACTTGTTTAGGCCAATTGGAATTTTGGCTTTAAGATAGGAATGACTATGGCTTCCTTCCACCTGTTTGGGAATACATTGTGAATCCAGATACAGTTGAATAGGGAAAGCATGTAATCAAGGGCAGGTTGAAAAGAAGGATGTTTACAATTCCATCATGCCTACGACTGGTATTGCTACATTTAGTTAAAAATATTTTAATTCAATGGTTCGAAGATGCATATCCAGGGCGGATATGGTGGATGAGTCATGGTTTGTGTCTGAGGAAGTCGATGGGTGTACTTTCTTTTTGTGATGTTGGAATTCCTTTCAGTGCTTATCACTAGAATTGTTTGAAATGTTGATCCTAACATTTCCGATATTTCATATGAATCTGTGGCAAGTGAGCTGTCTTCTTTAGTCAAGGCGGGCATTAGTGATTTAAAACTTTGGTCGCTTTCATTTTTTTCCGAATTTCAATAATTAGAGAGAAGTAGTTCGTTTATTCGAGATATAGCTCTATATTCTTTAAAATTGATAAGATTTATTAGAGATTTATGTGTTTTTATATCCATTAAAAGCATGTTTGCAATTTTTAACAACTCGTTCCATCATGGATTATATTGGATTATATTACTGGAGTTTTCTGTTTTTGGAGTAGGTAAGGCAGCTGCTTTTGTAATAATTTTTATGACGTTTACAATTATTTCGTTTATTAAATCAGCATTTGACGGATTTGGTTCCATATATTGGGGAATTGAATTAAATATTCTATTAAGGAACATTGCCCAGTTGATTTCTTAAAACTTCCATCTTGAAAGCTTGTGGAATTAGATGTCATAGCTCAGATGATATTTTAGTATTATCTTGATCTAGAAGTGGTCGCTATCATACAGATCATTTACTACACTCCATGTGATATCTTGAGCAACTGAAGGGTTACATAGCGATAGGTTTATTGCATTAAAACAGCCAGATGCTGTGTTAAAGTGGGTAGAATTATTGGTGTCTAATAGAAAGTCTAAGTTGCCAGATTATGTCTCCTTTTCGGTGATAGTACCACGTGTCTCAGTTTTGTAACAACCCTACAGAAGTTTATGCCTATAAAAACCAAGGATAATAAAAGGTTTCGGTAATTGGTTTATTAGGTGAATAACTTCGTGTTCATCTAGATGCTGGCTGTTTCACATATAGATGTTGTATATGTGTATTGTATATTTTATGGAAGATTTTGACGACTATAGCTGCAAACTTGAACGTGACTGTGATTTTTTAGCTATAAATGTTGTCTTTCATGAATGTACCAACTCCTCCGCTCGATTGGCTGGATGTGCGATTTTTAAAAAAATGTTTTGTAATTTTTGATCTTACTAAACACAACAATATTAGTATAAGGAAATAAAAGAATTTATGGTTCCTTATCTTTAATTATGAAATATCCTTTGTTGTATTAATTCGATTAATTTGAGTCTTATTTTTCAAGTAATAAATGATATTTTACGTCAAAAATCTGCCTAGTATCAATGAATCAGTTAGTGAATCTTTCTTTCTATCTCGTTCATATTTCATGTTTTTCACTGTAATTTCAAGATCCACCAACTGAAACAAATGGCAGCATATACATACATAGGATTTCGACTGTTACATTAATTAGAGTGAGAAATATGAAGTATAAATAAGATAGGGACAAAGGTATCTCAATTGTGTCATTGATACCAGTATATTTCGAGTGTAAAATTCTACCATCTATAATTTGAAAAATAAGTCTCAAACGACATTTTTATGCATGAACTATTCTCATCGTTTTAATGCCATGAACTAACCTTGTAAATATCCTCAACATATTTTGTGACGCTCTATATGGCATTTATATTAATGAAAATTTCCAAGAAAAGTGCACAATATGTTTAGATTTATTTTAACGCATTTTCGGTGTATCGAAACAGAATGTCAAATAGGTAACTCAAGTGTACATTGATTGACCACGGCATACACATTTATGATAAGTCAAGTTTTATGTAATATTTCGTTAGTAAAAAATGATGAATAATCTAAAGTTACAATGCTACGATGTAACCAATATACTAACAATATATACATTCTTGTTGATTTTTCTCACCAACCCGTATGGTGCTGTGACCCTAGTTCTAGCGCATTAATTATTTTTTTTATATATATAGATAAAAACAGGGCAATAGAATTAACGTTCAGTTTACTCTTTTGTATAATACTTTACTTTAATTACTGCTAGTACTTCAAAACATGACTATTTTATTTAAAAATTTATTTTATTTTAAAGAGTTTACTAATAACTATTTAAACATAAATGCTAAGAAACATTATAGAAACGTCTATTATTCGAAACAACTAGTTGGAGAATATGCATTCTTAAAGATTTATAGAAAAAAAATAAAGTAAGATCAGACATACGTTTATTGAGTTAAAGATATCCATTTTATCGTGTTTATGCTTGATTAACATGTAATATTGAAACACCCGTACATTAATTGAAGCTTAGTTTATAAGTTATCAAATTTTTATGCGAATTATTCTACTTTATGAAAAAAAATGCGTACATCAAGCTGTGATAAAGCTTTAGTATAAGATATGACATAATAAATTTCAGACATGTATAAAATTTTTCAATCATATACATATATAATTGTTATTCTTGTTCTGAAAGCTAGTAATGAACGAAGGACCTTTTTAATAGGTTCCATTTAGAAATGCTAATTTTCATTAAATAATATATTACGAACAACTATTATAGAATCATTTTATGTTCAACTATCTAATCTGAGTGGCGGTTGCAGTAGAGGATGCGGTTATACGTTTAAATCAATGAAGTAACATAATAAAATAGAATTTTGATAAAAATACATATATCATTTTTTTTTTTTTAGGAAAAAATATTTCCATTTTTTCGTCATCACTTTTATTTATTTATCATTTATTCATCAACTGAAAGAATATTTCTTTTTCCAACAAAACATTTTTATTGGAAAATACTCCCAATTTATAACAAATATTACTTCTGATCTGTAATATCGTTAATTTTTAACCATTTTCTGCTTCTTAACTTCTGCTTCTGTTTAGACCTACGTAAAATGCGTGAAAATGGTCGCGCGCATTAAATAAATATAATGTTATAAGATTAATTCTAGAAAGAAAAATAAAGAACATTTTTTTCTTGTTTCAGTTGAACATGCAGAAATTGACTACCAACAGTTAAAAATGAAAACACAGAAGCAGTCTGGAATATTTAAAAAGCTCACACTAGCTCAGTTAGAAAAATTACAGTATACAAATCCTGCAACGCAATCTTTGAACATTAGTAAATCTATATGCATCTTATCACATTGGCCGTTTTTTGACACATTTGAGAAATTTTTAGTTTTCTTACATAGCATGTGTAATAGCAAACCGCAACAAGTTCCTATTGAGAAATATATAGCATATTTTTTGTATGATATACCATTTCCAAGTCCACAGAGACCGAGAATTCTTGTGCAGTTAAGTACTAAGGACAGATTAATTTTGACTCAACCAGAAGATTTGGCGCTTCCTAGGTCTGGTGCCAGTTTTCGACAGTTACTCATAAATTTAGGACCTGATAATTGTTTACTTATATTATTGTTAATCCTTACTGAACAAAAAATACTTGTACATTCATTACGTCCTGATGTACTTACATCGGTGAGCGAAGCAATCGCTATGATACTATTTCCATTTAAATGGCAGTGCCCGTACATACCTTTGTGCCCTCTTGGATTGGCTGAAGTAATGTATTTTATTTTATCGGTTTAGTGGTAAATGCCAAAGATAATAACAAATCTTATATTTTAGGTTCTGCATGCTCCACTGCCGTTTTTAATAGGAGTGGATTCCAGATTTTTTGATTTATATGACCCTCCTTCTGATGTTAATTGTGTAAATTTGGACACAAATAATATAGCAATTTGTGATGATAAAAAATATTTAAATGTAAAACTATTACCAAAGAAAGCAGCTAGACAGCTTAGAAATTGTTTAGAACATCTTTATTCGAAGTTGATTTCTTTGGGCAAAAGTTATTCATCAATGAAAGGTATGTCTAGTATTGTTGTGCTTGTTCTTTTTTTATCACAATACTTTCATTTTTAATGACTTTGTTTTTTAGACACAGAAGATGAAGAATTTAGTGTGGATAAAGAATTTCAGCAGAAGCGAAAAGAGCAGGCTTTGGAGCTTGAAATACAAGACGCTTTTCTAAGATTTACCGCTACTATGCTCAAAGGTTATCGTGCTTTTTTACTACCAATTACCAAAGCGCCAACAGTTGGTTCCACAGACCCAACTAGTTTGTTCAATATACAAGCGTTTCTTAGAAGTCGGGACAAGGCTCATGCGAAATTTTATAGTATGTTAGTGAAAACGCAAATGTTTATAAGGTTTGTTTTTATTAATATTTCTTTTATATTATTTACAAAGTTTAACATAATAAATCACTTATTAATATCATATACGGTGGTACTGTATATAAAAAATTCTTATGCTTATGAAATAAGCAGGTCATTGCTGTTATTTAAAGAATATTTTTGATTACTACGAATTTAAATTTTGAAATTCAACTTTTGTAGAACATTATAGATATAGATCGAGTCACTTCTTAATTTTTATAAAAAGTGTGCGATATTAACGGGTATATATGGTATTAAAATTGGCTTTCTAAAATATTCTACTCATTTAAGATATTAAAGTGATTTTAAATTATTTGTTTGTAATGTTTACTTTCTGTGTGAAATATTAAATCTATTAGCGTCTATTAGTCTTAAAGCTAATAGGTAGTCATACATGGGGTATTTATCATAATCGTCGCTGTGATTTTTTAAACACTTCTGATAATTTAACAACAGAATGTTACGAATAAAAATTAGTCATCACTAAATCGATAACTAATAATAATATTAAAAATCTTCCAAGAATTTTTTATAAGAATACTTATTAATACAATATAAGTCAAATATAAAAGTTCATGTTTGTCGTATATTGCGTTAATAAAACGTTATGTATTCTTATTACATTTCACAATAAGAAAGAAAACTTGACTGCTGAATAACGGAAGTCATGATACATTATGGTTTTCACGTAATCTTGAGTGCGAAAAATTTAGATACATCAAATATTAATATCAATATCACCATATGTACGTACATTGACATTTCTTGTTTCGCCAATTTCGTTTTATATATGTAATAATTACATATTGAACACAGTTTACAGCCCAAAGTCTTGAACAATTTTAACGAACAATCTTATTGTAAAAGCGAGCCGTGAAAGCTTCAAATATTTTATTAAGAAATACATAAATTATTAATTTTGTTTGTTGTATTTTTTTATTGATTTATCTTCTTGAATAATAATTTTTCATCTCGACATCGAATCAAATCAATTTCAAACGGAGTATTCTTTCACTGTTCTTCGATTACGATATATTATACGTTAGAATTTTCAAGCCTTTTATACATATGTATTTAATATAGATTGCCATGGTTCATAACATATAGATCTAATAACTTAGGGAAGTTTATCTTGAGGATTATAATTAGTTTGCAGAGTCCAGATTTCTGGCATCTAATATTCTGCAGACAGAAATGTGCATATAAAACTTTTTTAATTATATCTACATTGATTCATAGCACTGTTAATTGTATGATCAATAGTTTGCAATATCGTCCCGTTTCAAACTGAAATTAATGCTTTCAAACCTTTTACTGTTGACTTTAGTTTAATTTGTAAGATCTAAATTCATTGGTAAAATGAACGACTATTAGCAAATATCTCAACAATCAATGTTTTTCAGTAATCTTCAGTAAACATACTTTTTGATTTTATCCAGAAAGAAACGATTTTTTTACGAGCTTTCAGATTCATCAGATCAAATTCGTATAATAACTTTCGCATTTTACAAACACCAAGTTTGTTATTAATATAGATAAATGCTGCTTTCATCATAAACCTGTCCATCATTTTTTTTAATAATAATCAATTTCAGAAATTTACTGAATTATTACTTCATGTTTTATTCAGTATATTATTAAGTAGTATCCCATATACATACATAAAATGCTCGGTCAAAAATATTAAAAAGTATAAGGGGTACTTCTACAAGCCAAAATAAAATAAAAATGGAGAATATAAAAGATTGTCTTTGAGGCCTGTTTATTTCAACTTTTAAAAATCAAGCAAAAGATTCTATATCCGAACCGAATATGAGGCAATTTAAGACTTAGGCGACGGAGGCGCGGTAATCTGTGGATACTTGAGAAATGATACATGTCCGGCAGCTTACTTTGTATTTTGTTTAAGTCGTACAGAAGTGGACATTTGGTACCATACACACTCCACTTTTGTAGAATATTGTAGATTAAACACTAAATGTGTCTATTCACAGATATCTATAAGAGAAAATCGAAATCTATCCTATGGAATTTTCGAATTGAGAGAATTAATGTCTCCTTCGGTCCACGAGTTTGTTTACATAATTAACAAGAATATGGTAATAAATGTAGCAAGATAACTATGGTAGTGTAATATTTCCGTATACTCACGAAAAAAAAGAAAAAAAAAGAAACAAAAACAAGTACAGAAAAATAAATTAAACCGATATTACAGCTACAGTTAATTAGTTATAGATTAAGATATGATACATACAGAGTCTCCCATATCCAAACTATGTAATAAGAAAACAAAATCATTCCGAGCAGTAGAATTTGTGGATAACAGAATAATTACTTTTGTAATATTAAATTTTATTTATTCAAATAGAAATCAAGAAAATGGCCATTTTCTTTCAGTAATTATAGGTCTTATATTTTTGGGCAGCTGAATTACATAAATTTTTTAACATAAGTATCTATATCTAACTAATGTTTTTTATACCATTTAAACCTTTTTTTTAAATGCATGGAATACTATGGGGCAAAAAAGAACAATCTTCAAAATCAAAAATTATCATTTTTATTTGCTGTTGGAGTTTGAGTAAAATTTCTACTTATGGCACCCTTATAACCCATAAAAGCACTAATCATCGCGAAATTAAATAATTTAATCTCTTATATTTCGATTAGGAATATTTTTTGTGAAATATTGCATCTCGTATTTTAGTAAGCATTCTTTGCGAATATGAAAAGCACATCAGAAATATAATAATACGTATGATAATAGCGTTTGTAATTGAAAAAGATTTCTGTGTGTTACTAGCAAACAGTCTATTCGTATAACAGGATGTACGAATATTGGGTATTCGGATAATGAAGGTTCAAATACAGGAGGCTCTATTGTATAATGAAAAACGAGAATTAAATTATTGCGTTGAATAGATCTTTCAATATTTCGCTTTTGTTATTGAAATGATGCTGCTCTTCCAAAGCTATTCTAGATCAAAAACAGAAATCATGTTTAACCAAAAGCGTAATCAATATAAAACTGGACATGCTGTTTATCAGATGTGTTCAGAAAGTACTCAAAGAATAAAGTAGTTTTGGGAGAACATAATCATTTTGACACCTGAATCTATTTTTTAATTGTATATTAATTTATAATTAATCAATTATAGTTTTAATATCGGTTTAATTTCTTTTCTGTAGCTTTCATATTTTTTCTTGTTTTTTTTTATTTTTTATTTCGTATGTCCACAAATACATATATATATATATATATACACACATTAAATTATGCAATAATTATTTTTTTTCTGATTGTTATGTACTTTGTGTTTCTTACCTTATTTTTTGATTATGTGAGAAAATTCGAGGACTGAAGGAGTCATTAATCTTCTTCACGCGGAAATTTCATAAGGTAAGCTATAATCTTCTCTTATGGATTTCTGTGACAGATGTGTGTACACAGATTTAAAGTTTAATCTACAACTTGTTTTAGAAAATGTAGGTAGGATCGTGTATGACAGTGTAATGGTATTTTTCTCTATTACTTACTTATGAGGTAAGATGTTGAATATGTTTCGTTTGAGGATTACTTGCTTAGATTGATCTGTATTCGTTCATGTAGGATGCTGTCGGAGTTTAGAAATTTTGGTTGGTTTTTAAATATCAGTATCTAATAAACAAAGCCGGATCATAATTTTTTTATTCTTCATTTTTACCTTATTTCAATATACAACAGCTCGCATTAAATCTTTTACCACCTCCGTCCGAATATATATATATCCGCGAACTCGTGACTTTGGTAGATGATTCTCTAAGTTCGGGTTGCTGAAGATCTGTTAAAAAAAGGTATCGCAAAGTTGACCTTAACCTTGTATTTATAGGCTAAATTTTGTCGATCCTAGTATTCGTCATGAGAAATAAAAGTGTCAAAGGAACCATGACTCGCAAGTAAAACGTTCTCTTAAAACATGATCTTAAAGTTGCATTGCCTCCTCTATTAACATTATTTGCAATATTTGTACATTTCGCAATTAGATAGAAAATATGTAGTGCCATGTCAACATTATTAACGAGAAAACAGGGAATTATTCCTTAGCACATAAGACAATCCATCCTAAATAGAGCGAAGCACCTAGTTTCATGATTTCCAAGTACATATTACAAAATTACTTGGTGTATGAAAAAACCTTTCAGGCCTCACTTTCGGCCTATAATTGTCATAGATTGGAAGATTGTTACATCTTTGGATATCTGTCACTTGTTTCTGCATCAACCGATTTCGATGAAGTTTTCAGCATGTAGGTACATAGATAGCTATATAACTGATATAAACGTACAAAACGAACTTTTAGAATTTGTATTGCAGATAAAGATGAAAAGGTCGTAAAAACTTACTATATATTTTCTTTTCGATTCCGACCAGTTCCAATTTTTTCAAAATTTCTTTACGCGTCATCTAATAAACTAATTCTTTTAACTTGTCAACCAAATTCAGCTCGTTTGCTTCATTTTTAAAAAAAGTTATTCTGTTTTAAAGGATCTCCGAATATTAATGTGAGCGAGTGTATTTATCTTGGCTTAATATCTTTTTGCCTCCATTGTATTGTCTACGTACTACCTACGTAATAACATGAAGGCTCATTGTACATTGAAGGCACATGTAGGAAAACATAATATCCTATGTCTCTTCTTTTTCGTATAAATCATTTCGTTAAAGTCATGTAGTGCAAAATGCAAGGAACAGTTATGTTCTGCAGAAAATTACTTTGAGCGAAATCTTTAATGTTTTCAAATTTTTCCATTTTATGAAAATAATTTACAGCAAAATTTTAACAAGGTATTCTCGTTTCTTATTGTTTCTTCGGCTGTTTGATTGTCCCATATACAATGTTTCCACGATGTATAATTTTTTAATCAGATACGATGCGTCAATGAGCAATTTTTAAACCTAAAACATCGTATGCATATGAAGCTGACGTTTAAAAATGATTTCAAACAAATAGTTATCTTTTACAAAAACGAGTGGTTCAAACACGCCTTACATACAGTGTTCGATAAATTGTAGTACAATCGACAAGGAGGGTGATTGTGTACACAAAAGATAGGTAAAAAAATATGAAAAATTTAAAATGGAATTTTTCAGTTACTCTTCTAATTTTTGAGAAAAAATGATTTTGAATATAAAGATCAACATTGATCGAGTAAAAAATACAAAACATTTCGTATGTAATTATATTGTGAATTAAATGAAATTTTAGACCTTATTATTATTTAACAATGTGATATTCTAATATAGAAATCAGTTTGTTTCAATTAGTAAACTTTTTAAAGAACGACAGATGCGGGGTGGCGATGGCGGATGAATCGACTGAATGTTTCTTGAACATTGATGTTTATGTTGACGTTAGACATATTGCATATTGCAAATACAACTTTTAACACTAGAACTACTGTACCAGTCAAAATGACTGGTTTTACAATCTGGTTTTGAAATTCCTACTTCATGTTATATCTTTTTTCCGCAATAATGTAATGACGTTCGCAGCGATAACTAAAGGAATAATATAACGAATTTTATTTTGTTCTTTATGTATTCAAACTCAAAATAATTTCGTATCAAAGCTAGGTATACTAATACTAGTCAAAATGACTGTAATCGTGTAATCTGTTTACCGAACCCGAATTAATCAGTTTCCTGGTTTTGTACAACTTCCCACACGTTTTTAAAATTTTTACTGCGCATCCTTCAATATAATGGCATCAATTGTCAGGAAAATTCCGGATCGATCAGTAGATCAATAGATCGGTAGATGCTGACACTAGAAATACCACACCAGTCTCAGATGGATTAATAATACGAAAAATGTACTACATGACATGAAATTCCTTTTGTAAGAAACTAATAAATCAATAAATAAAAAGATATTCTATAATTACGTAATTAATTTTTTAAAGACCAGTCATTTTGACTGGTTTTGGTAGATATAGCTTCGTCTTAACTATCGGTAGATCTAGTGTTAAATACACACAAGGTGATTTCTCACTAGCGATCAACGAAGAATGCAAGAAACCTTCCTCCCCGTCTCGGTCCTGGTCGATTGTATTACAATTTACCGGGCACCCGGTATAAGTGATTATTACTACTTACACACTGTAAATAAAAAGAGATTCAAATTTTGAACGTGCATAATAGATACAAACAGCATTTGTATTCAGTTTATTTATTTTAGAATGTATGTATCTAAATTTCTCCCTAAGATTATACGTTGATTTTATATGGTGCCAAGCATTTTCAATCGATTGTTTTAATTGTTCAACGGATGTAATCTACCCATCCGAGCTGGAATAAACCATTAAATTAGTCCCAGTCATCATTGGAAATTATGACTATCTGAAATTTCTCTTGATCCACAATTATCTTCTATTACTTCTTGTTTGCATTGCTATGAATTGTATAGACTCCTTCATCTGCTAGATAATAATCCTCAGTCGATAAATATATTATAAATAAAACCACTTATATATATATAATACATATACATATAGCATATATGTATATGTGATTAATGAAACTTTAACGTTTTTTTCTAACAAAACGGTTAAGTTGCGACCTTTCATTCCTTTGAGACTTTTAATCGTCATGACCAGTAGAATATGATGCAGTAAAAAATTGAAATTGAAATTGAATTTCAAGATCAAAGCCAATTTCGCGACTACTTTTTGGCAGATCTCCAATGCAGAGATGTAGAATTCTGGTCTTAACAAATAACTTTTTTACACCCTGTACGTACAATGGCAAGCATATAAATAGGAAAAGAATTTTATCAATATAAATGTAAGACATCGTTCTAAAAAAGCGATTAAGATTTCTCTTTTTTTCGTTGCATACGTTAAAATCGGTTAAAAGCGCCTGTAATTCGTAAGCTCTACTTCTTATGGCGTGAAGCTTTTATAACAAACTCCGTTCAATTGTTAGTAAAAAATGACAAATTTAAAATAAAAGAGATATTTGGGAAATAGTTAAATGGGGAAACGCATGAAAAATAGTTTATTTTATAATATAAACAACTTATTTACTATAGATAACTATTGTAATATTTCGTTGGGTCACCTTTTTTTTATATGAACTCAGCACAGCGACGAGGTATGGAATCAATGATACAAACGAAATGTTGTTCCAAGCATTCTTGATTTCTTTATATTAGTTGTTTATACATTTGACTTTCTTTACTTTAATTTCTTTTTTTTTATTAATTAATAAATATTGGATTTTAATGGGCCAACTGTTAAGCTAGCCGACACATAACATTAACATTATCCCTCCAACTCCTCCAAATCCGTTTCGCCTTTTAGGACATATGCTTGGAAACGTTGCCAACTTGGAATTCAGTCGTTTTTATGTATTCTTAAATGAAAGGAATTAAATATTTATCCAAGATATTTACATACATAGAGATGCTAGTTTATAATACTACTAATATAGTAAATTGCACCAGAACCGTTCGTATTCATTCATTCCAGCGTAGACAATTACAGAACCACCTCTTTCTTTAACAGTCGATTTCAAATTCGCTGTATGTTTTTCGTAACATTTTCCATTTGATATAAAACGAATGTGGCGAATTTTAATGTAATTACATTACTCCATTATTTTTTTATTCAGAGAAGATGTTCTTTAATGGGAGCTAGTCTCCTCGCCTTATGATTCTTTCGATTTATAAAAAGTTACTCTTAATCGAAATTCAATCAGACATCGCCACGAACAGTATGGACATTAATTTGTGTGCTCATTCGTGTTTAAATTTTGTCAGATGACGTACCGTTTTGTTCAATCGTGGCGTTATTCTCCGTGGGCTTTTAGTACGTGTTTCGTTATTTACATTTACATTAACTTCTATCTGTTTCAATGGACGGTTTGATGGACAGCATTAGTCGAAACTTTAATGCATTCTGAAATTTGATAAACCAATTTTTCGTTCTTAAGATGGAGAATTTCTAGGCGCTGCGCTGTGTGCGTGTAATATATTTTCCATGACTCGTTTCTATCTGTAAAAACTGATATTCCTAACTACATTTTACAAATACAATGCTTATCTATATATGATAATCAAATGAACTTAGCGAAATACATGTATACTCTAGAAATAAAGGATTAAGTTTTTCTTTATTTAAAATTTTATATTTTTTTTTTACTAATAGTTAAACGGATCAGATATCAAAATTTTACGCCGCAGTAGAGCTTAAGAATTATATTTTTAACATGTGCAAAGAGAAAAACGAAAATCTCAGCCGCAACTTGCGAACCATGTACAATGTTATGTATATATTGGCAAAAGTGTTCCCAATTTATATATATTTATGATTGCCACTGTATATTGTTAATGGCCTTATTTTCTTGATTTCTATAAAACTTATCGGATGTTCGGAAGTTAGTAGTTTTTTACCGAAAAGAATAAAAGAATTATTATTAGATAACATGCAATATATGAAAAAAGCACGTATATATATGCTATGACATGTAACATGGTAGGTGATTTTGTACCTCTACATCTGCGGAGATTGTTAAAAAAATTTACTGCAAAATAGTCATTAATTTTGAAACCAAGTTTATTAATTGCGTCATACTCTATTCACCAAGTGAGAACACAATTCTACTTTCAATTTTGATGTCAAACACATGATAATTATTGTGAACTTTTCTGAATTTCTTTCACAGAAATTTTATCAATATCATTGCGCATATTGTTTTGTTTTATTGTTAGTAATTATTAGTAAGAAAGTATGCCTGTATTGTGTTGTAGTAATGTTTCAAAAAATCTCCATTTGGAATGATGTAGGATGTTCGTACATCGCTATTATTTAATTACTATCAATAAGTAATTTAATAAGAATTAATTTCACGTTCGGTGATTATTACCTATAGATCATATGCTAATTAAAAATAATGTTTTATTATGTGGATTGAGTGATACTTTTATCCTCATACTTAATACCGATACATTCAATCTACATACAATGTGCATTATTCTTATTTCACTATCAAGAAGTTTTGAAGTTTGACTACGTACATATATTATGGACCATAAATATTATTTTTGCAATATATTATTGTGTTTGATATTTTTTTAGATTTATAGAAGAAAGGAGTTTTGTATCTGATATGGACATGGCGGGTTTAGCATTTTTTGACGAATGTACCGAACGCATCGAAGAAGAAAATGGTGAGAATACACACGTATTTTGTAGTAGTTTTCATTAGAATAGATGTTGTTCTATAAAAAATTATTGTGTATACGAGTTTGATGTAATTAGAGTAATATTAATAATTTGGCTATTTGGTCATTTTACACCAAATCGGTTACTTTTTGACGTCACTATCAGACAATTTTTCAAAGTGGAAGTTCTCACGTATGTAAGTAAAATCATATTACTCTGAAAAATTAATTTTATAACATTGAAAGTTATAAATACATTCTCAGTTTGTAAATTCCTCTTTACAAAAGTTAGAAAAAATATGGTCATACTTTTCGATGTTTCATCTACCGTTTTTAAAATGGGATTTTTAAAATGAATGCTGCAGTGAGTTCCTAAAGAATGGGTGCGCCTCGTTTTAGATATATTTTATAGTAGCGTCGTAAAACTGATTAGCACTTCAAGTATAGCATTTTTCATGAACGCAGCAAGTAATCAGAGATATGTTGATAGTCATAACGACCTAGAGACTTGATAAGGCACATATGATATGAATTGAAAATTAGCTCATCCTTTGAAGTGTATCTACAAAATTTATCTATTTGTAAAAGAAAACTATTATAATTCACTTTTAACTTATATTCTGCAAGCTGAAATTTTGTGACTCATCATTGAATTGCTAATTACTAACTGCTATTATAGATGTTGGTCCCAAAAAATTGACATGAATGCCTAGGTGCGTGTGGAACGCATACAGTCCTAGCTACTGTTAGATTAGTTGGTAATCTTACGTAACCCTTCCTTTTACAACTTCACTATATCCCTTTCACCAAGTATGAATGCATCGCGTGAAGAACCCTTAAGCAATCTCGAGCAGTTGCCAGTGATCACTAATTTCAAAAAATATAATATGTACGAGCTTTCATCAGCGAGTTGTCGGGCCGCATTGTGTTCGCAACCACGAAAACATGAACGAAACACGGATGACTAGTTGTTCGCTACATTCGCATTAGGAACAATTTTTGCGCAGGTCAGACACGTAAAAATAGTATTTTTTATTCAGAAACATATGAAGGGAGGCATAAAGCTCTCGTTGACAAAACTTATAATACGATCGCAGAGGAAGGCTATTTTAATTACAAATTTTAAAACATTAGCGGTAATGAAAACATTAGTTTCTTTAAAATTTTTAATATAAAAGTTATCTTACATTTTCCTATATCTTGAAGAAATTCAGAGAATATTTGTTTTTTATTGCGTTCTTGTAATAAGAGATGTGCCTAATATTTCATTTCTCTCATATTTCATTCTTCAAGATTAGAGCCTATACCATTTACAACATTGTCCTACACTACAATACATCCGTTCACGAAGCCAACAATTTTGCGCCGCACGAATTGATTTTACTTACAGAAATTCGTGGCACCTACCGAATCACGAGAATGACTGAAACCCGAAATTTTCCAACAGATTATTTAAATACGGCAAAGGAATGCACGATCCTCTCAGTTCAAAATTGGAGATTACGCTCTATATATTGGAGGAACCAAGAAGTAAATTAGGTCGTCATTATATTGGACTCTATGAAATAATCGATTTCAAAAACTTAAATAACGTGATACTCTGAATGGAACACAATAAATTTGTCACAAAGTACCAAGATAAATTAACAATCGCATGCACGGATTAACACTGAAAGCATCAGCTTAAAACCTGGTCTCATTGCGGTTGCAAATTGAACCAAAACTTGCGTATAGGGCACCATCAGGAACCCGTAACCGAATTGCCAATTAATATGTGGACATACCCTAACGATAAGTCTCACATATAGATACACAAAACAAACACTGCATCGTAATAAACGATGTTTCATCTAAAAGAGGAGATGTTACGTTCGTGTCACATAATTTCGAGAGCTGTGCTGGTACCCAATATTTCGGTTTTGGGTCGAATCGGGAATTCTACTTGTGATCAGGCTGAGATCTCGACAGATTTTCAGACGATATTCAGATAAACCACAATTTCGTATTTTTTATTGTAGTCAAATGTAAAAATCATTCTAAATTTAAAAGATAAAAAATACATGATCTGATTGTAAAACTAAGAATTAGCGTCATACTTATGTGTTCAGAAACGTTTGGAATCCCGATTCGACCCAATCCGCGGCTTGGGTATTCGCACCCCTAATAATTTCCTTATTTGGAGATTGTATGCTTGACTTGGATCTCGGAAGACTCACAACCAATGCGAAACTAGAATCTTTTCCATGAAAATCCCACGTAGTGGAACGATTTCTTCTATCTTCATAGCTCCTTTTACTCTAATTTTTGGGTATAAAAAGCGTAGCAACGAGGATTAAATTGATTCAGTTGAACAAGAGACTATGTACGAGGTGATTCTGCGAGATCACGTATACAAGTCCTAGTTGAACTTACTTCAGCACTATACAATACGTCATGCTGCTGTTAGCCATTATTCTAGAGTACATTTTGGCTCCCGCTTTCTTGTTTGCGTGTAAATCGGGAAGGATTAGATTCTTGCTTCGTCAGAATCGAAACTGAACAAAACTTCAAGTTGATATTCTTATTTGATTCCTTACTTTGTGACAATTACACTGAACGATTGTTGGTCCCGGTTTTCAGAATATGTACAATATTCTTTACCATATGCATAACATTCTGTTCAATCGTAATATTCGATCCAGAGGGCCCACCTTTGCCGCTAGAGATGTACCAATTAATTAGCGTTACGAGCGATACGATATTAATATTTCCTTAGCGTTAACCATACTTTGAGTTGATTTGTCAGCATATCACCTTCCTAGGGCTTCTGGCATCAGCCAGACATTGTTTCATCACGGCATCTACTTTCTTCGGCAACCGATGTAATTAACAACATTGGATTTATTGTACTAACAAACTCCATAACTTAAGAGTATCCCGGCTACGTAGCCGTACCTTCCGACTCTTAACATCGATATAAATATACCTTTCTCAATAAAACTATATATTTTTATCATCTTCAGCTTATCATTCATATTCGAAGAAAAGTTCAATAAGGTACACAAACTGTGTTTGAATAATATATAATAATACAGACAATTATTTGTATAATATAAACAGCGAAGTAATCGCCGTTTTCAAAATGCCAATTGCTTTTCCATGGTTTTAAAATTGGAGTTGACTAAAAAGTTATTTGTACAGAATTATACTTAGGGTTAGTTGATTTTTTTGAGTTTACTGATATTTTACCTATTTAATATATATTTATTTTCCATATTTGTGGTATTTATTACTTTTGTATTAAGTAAGCCATCCTTTACGGTATTGTGTAAGACTAGAAATTAACTAATTCTTTGGAACATGTTTCGTAATTCTGAATACATATTTTAGTGCCTCTTTTGGAATTGGATGAATCTCAGCATAGCGAACGGACAGTATTTATACCTCCGCCTGAAGCTGGCCCAAATCAATTGCCGATAGTATATCGTACATTTAAACTAAATCCTGATTTAATAAGACCGCAAAAGAATTTCAACATAGGAAATCCGAATTTAAGTGCCTTCGGAATAGTACCAGGAAGTCCTATGGCACGTAGAACCAAGCATGAAATTAAAGTAGCACAAAGAATGGCGCGCAAACAAGTAAATATACATTTTTTAATTGTTATAGTTTTCAATATATTTCCAAACATTAAACAAAATTAAATGAAAACACAGTTTCTATATACATATATCTAACATTTATTTTTAACGTCATAAAAGAGAAATTATGAATTGTGTGACTTGAACTATGCGAATATATAAACTTTAATATACCTAATTATGATTCTTATCTATTACTTATGTAGTTTTTATGAGAGAATAAAGTTGTTCGCTAACTTATATTTTTTCTTGTAATATCCTAAAGCGTCTTTTTCAGGCAGCGATGCCAGATAGATGGGGTAGATGTTTACTTGGAACTTGTTACAGCCTTTGGTTTTTGCATTTACCGGCTATGCTACAGGTCTCGAATCAACCGGCTACTATCTTACATCAAGCTTATGATTTATTAGTTAAAATGCCGAAATTACATCTTGACCCTATCGAAGAAGTAAATTTTTCTATTCTTGTGTGTTTAAACAATTGTTTTGCAATTAAATTGTGTTAACGAATCTTACCGTAGAAGGTATCGATTTTAGGTTTGCTATAGAGCTATGATGCAACTTTGTGGCGTTTATGGACAGCCTGTATTAGCTGTAAAATTATTATTTCATATGAAACGCAGTGGAGTTCAGCCAAATGCACTCACTTATGGATTTTATAACAAGGTT
Organism: Bombus sibiricus; assembly: GCA_014737505.1. Taxonomy (NCBI): domain Eukaryota; kingdom Metazoa; phylum Arthropoda; class Insecta; order Hymenoptera; family Apidae; genus Bombus; species Bombus sibiricus. The sequence continues at coordinate 182,303 of JACXIM010000093.1, forward strand.
TGATTTCTCATATATTATCACGTTTTGAGAAAAATGAATTGGTAGCATTCCGTTGTAAAATGTCTTTTTTTATAATCCTTAGGCTGTACTCGAAGCAACTTGGCCATCTGATATGACAAACTCCAGTCAATTGATGTGGAATAAATTAAGAAACGCTATAGTTGGAGCTGCTTTGTTTAAGAGAGCTGGTAAAAGAAGCGCTAGAAGAAGATTGAGTTCCAATGCAGAATTATTATCTGTCGATGGCAAAACTGCAAGTATGGAACATGCATTTTCTAGATCTAGTCTTGACAGTTCTCATTCTCAAGACACGGAAGCTGCCCACAGTGATTGTGAGTACTAATTTATTATGTTGAATTATTGCTTTCTTAGGTGCAGGTTCTTATTTCTTTTCCTTTTTTTCTCGCTTTTTTCCCGTCATTGCATTGGTAGCTACTAAAGGGAGCTCTGTCCCAGATCTACCAGAATATGGACCTTTTGAAATAAAAAAGCTTCCCCGGCAAAATAGTATTGTTAAAGATTCAGTAGCATTAAGTGTTATGCCAACAGAGGAATTGGATAATATGTCGTTGAATCAAAGGTAATTTTTTTCATTATTCTATCTAATTTTAATTTTGCTTTGTCTTTATTAATGGCGTTTATATTTATGTATAACATATATTTTCTCTTCATTTTTAGAATAATTCGAAATTTGGAATCACCATTGAAAAGTCCTATTCGGACACCAGTCACAGAAAATGACCCATTAGGTGCTTTAATTAATGACGAAACTCCGATTGTCTCACCTTCCGAGGAGAATGACTCAAATTGTTCCACAAGTACTTTAACTGTTTTTAACAACACCGAAGAACGCCCAGGAGGACCTCTTTTATTTCGAAGGTAGGTCCTATTTTTATAATTTGTAACTGGCACTTATATATTGCACAATTAGTTATATACGTTTTATGGATACATAGACACGAGTTCGCACATGTATGCATTAGGAATCTTTTTAATATGAGGAGATAAAGTAAAGATCTTACTAGTAAATTAAAAAATTAAAAGATACTGAAAAAATAATTGTTTCCGGAAATATTTCAGTAAATTGTGCTTTTGAAACAAAACAATAAAAATAATAAATATCTCTTGAGCTGGTTTTCTGATATGAGCAACTTAATACTTTCTTATATATGGAGTACCGAGATACATCGATGCATAAAAAGATGTTATTCTATTTAAAAAAAAAACATAGTTGATCTTCATATGTCCTCTACGTGTCTTCATATGTCTTAATACGTTAATTCTTTAAAAAAAAATTTTTGGTACCCATAATTATTTATAATTTTTTGTCCAGTGGAATGAGTTCTATCAATAATTCTGTCCACTCCGTAAAAAATTTTTTCTTCGAAATACAATTTTATAATTAATTTTTGCGTTCAAAGGTCTGACTCTTTTCGTTTACTAGTTCTTCTCTGTAGAATGTGATAGAATTTCGTCTTTCTTTATTCAAAAACTCATTAAGCTCATGTCGCGGTGATTATGGTGTCGTTAAAGCCAAAAGCGTAATATTTATTTATTCATATGGTATAATTCCTTAATATCAACGCGTACGCTGAATTTTGTGTCAGTAAAATACCGGCACATTTATATTTTCAATTAAATATAAACAAATAGTTTGTTTCATTAAAAAATTTTGTTAAAATATTTTTGAATGTGTATGTTTATATTCATTTTTCCGCCAATTTTCATTACCAAAATAGGTGTACGCTCAATTTTGTGAGCAACTGTATGTCTTTTTATATAGAACTAAATATGTGTATACCTATTTATTTATTAATCAATACATTTTTTCATATGTTATAAAAATGTATTAAATTTGGCTTGAGAAATATTCTCATTTTAATGTAACATATTATTATATTTATTATAACATATAGTAAATATTTATAAATAATAGTAAAGTAATTAATTATAATAGTAGTAAAATAGTAATTATATATAATAGTAAATATTTATATCGTATTATTCCGAAGACATTGCGAATTTGAATCATGCAAATTCTAGACTTTGGATGGCTTCCGGTTGTCAAACTTACAAAAATACTCACTCTTTAGAATATTTATTTAAATTTTATCTATTACTTATTATTTACCTAGTTTTTAATTATAACTATCTTAAAACTATCTTATAGATACTACTAGAGAAACATTTGATAAACATAACAAAGTATTTAAATATATGTATATACGTGTGTAACTATACTTATTTATTAAACAGCAAATCTATCCTTTGTATGTGTTTCTATAGATCGATATCGATCAGATTATGTCCCCATTGAAATCAGTCAACTTTAATTTAAGATATTCTTTAGTATTATTATAATAAAATGCTAGCAAATTTGTTTATTGTGTCGTAACAAAAGTGACGTAACTGGAGACAGGTATTAGATATTCTTGAAATATTATTATGTAAAAATGAACGTGCAAAATAGAATTGAGAATAGACTTTTTTACGAACTACATTCAAAATTTTATTTTTACTACATAGACGATAGACGAAGGTAGATTTTATTTTATTTGTTGCATTCAGCTTTGCCGGTTCTTGGAAGATTATATCTTTATTAGATAGATTATTGAGAATGAATAAAAAAGACAATAAGAAAAGAAGTTATTACTACATGAGAAAACAATTCACAATATTGGAATTATGACTAATTTACTACTCTATTGATTTTTCTGTTTTCTTTCATTGCATTGGGAAATATTTTGATAAATAATGTATATTTCCATGAGGTGTTCCGTTTTTATTTCTAGTCCAAACTCATTAGGAAAGTTCATTAGGAACTTTCTTCTTCTAATTGTAAGTCTCTAAAGTTCGTTATAAAGCATCGCGTCACGTTTTTGCAATAATATTATAATATAAACGCATACTTTGGAACATGCAATGAGAAAATAACAATTTTGATCTGGAGTATGGTTAAATTACAAACTAGAAAATTTTAAATATCATGTAGAAAAAATATGGAAAAATATACTTATAGAAAGATATATTAACGGCAAAAAATTCTGCTAATAACATCTACGTAATATTGCTACAGTATTAATATACTACTATAATATTCTTTTAATAATATTACTATAACTGTTCTTTACATTTATATTGCAGTAATATTTTGCCTCGTAGTGCAACATTTCATCAAACGGTAGATGAAACTGGTGTCGCGATAGGTGGACATTTGCAGAGAAGTGAAACTATGCCACATTCTGTTGCACAGCAAAGTGAGCAAGATAAGGAAAGAGAACGGCTAGAAATAAGCAGTCTTTGGTCTCAAAAGGACAGCGTTACTTCCAGTCTTTCAAGTTTAGGCTCCAGTTTGAAGTTGAGTTTTGGGTAAGGTAGACATTACTAATATTTATTATCATGAACCTATAAAGATATAAAGTTAAATTAAATAACCGAATAGACAATATCGAATCTTAGTTTTCTTGTTATTACTTTTTAATATTTTGTGTGTAATTGATTAAAATAATTATACAAAAGGTTTAACTATTTACTAATAATAATTATTGAAGTAATTGTGTAGGTATTAAATATTTAAAAAAGAATGAACTGAAAAGAATTGGACACTAAAAATAGAAGAATATTCTATTGAATACAAAATTTATCAAATGGACGAATTCTATATCAAAGTTGCTCATTAAAAACAGTTTCGGTAAATAAATACTGAGTGAATAAAATAGTTGTTTATTTAAACATTGTATTAGAAGTTAATGAATTTTTTTATTAAGGGTAGAATACTATTCTATTTCCATATATGTACTCGTATGTATGTATGTATGTATGTATGTATGTACGTATGTACGTATGTACGTATGTATGTATACAGACATTAGATCAATTTCGCTTGGTTTCAATGGGGACATAATTTAGACTCATTGTCATTAATTCTGTAGTACGTTGAAGTGCATTTTATAATAGAACGCGTTGTAAGACATGTTTATCTATGGTTAGAGGTCACTAAAGCTCAATCATGAGAAAGATAATTTATTTCATTTACCCCCCCCCCCCCAAAGGTTACACTTTTCTATTCTATTATAGATTTCTGTGAATAGCCAGGGATAATTTGTATCTTACGAATTTTCTTATAAAGTATAGGATCGTTTGCAATATCAAATGTCAGTCTTCTTTTCTGCTAATTACAGTGTAGTTGTCAAATATGTTTCGTTGGGTTTGAAGATAACTATCTTCTTCGTTGCTTAGATTGGCTACATTCGTCTGTGTGGAACTTTGCTGGAACACAAGGATATTTTGAGTCATTTCTACATGTAACTGATAAACAAAACCTGAAACGCAACATTTTTATTCTTCTCCTATTTTGATTCGCCTCATTTTAGTTTGTAAAAGCATCTTTTAAATCTTCTACCATTTCGTCTGAGTTATTGTTATTATTACTCTGTATCTTTTACGTATTCAGCTTAAAAAAATTACTTGTATCAAATTATGTGTTACTTGAAAATATTTATATATTGCTGCATCCCTTTTTATACGGTATTTTTCTACACGATTCATGGTTACATACACGGTTTCTTAACACGTTTCATTCATAGATCATGATTTTTTAACGCGTTTTATTCACATTTGGGCGATTTTCTTCACTCGTTATAGTTAGTTTTATACGGTTGCCCATTCATTAGTTTGTTGAAAATCATACATATCCTTTACAAGAATATGAAATCCTTTTCTTAAACTGAATATGTGTATGTCTATTAAATAAAATGTTTCTAGCGAATGCATATCTATATTTTAAATTGCTTCTTGTATAGTTTGCACTAGTTTAACGCAAGTTTTATACTTTGTTACAAATCAATCTTTGCACGACTTCTTTATACGATTTTTTTGTGCGGGACGTAACCGTGTGAAAGGTGGCTCAGGTATAACTTGTATTCGAAAATCTAATTTTTCGATATCATCATCATCATCAACAGGAAGATAAAGGATATATATTACTGTAATGATTGATCTTACGTTTGTATGGCAATAGATGCTATTTTCCTTGCATCTGACTGCAAAATGTAAGCACATTACAAATAAAATGAGTTCCAAAACTATTGGAATTTTAACATTGTCTTCCAGGAAAACGCTCGAGTTACGCTTGGGTTACGATCCGGTTCTTTGGCATTTTTGATCCTCATGATGAGTACATTTGTTCGCAGGTTTTCACCCATCTAGATCTAGAAGTGTAGAATAACGCTACCTTGCTCGTGACAAATCATTTTCAAACACCCTGTGCAAGTAGAGACGAGGTGATTTCTTATGAAAAAATAAGAAAAAAATGTAGAATAAAATTTGTTCATATGGCTGTTCGTTTTCGAGAAAATCAAATATACATTTATTTAAATATAACTAATTTTGGGCTGGACAGCGATAATTATTCGACAGGAGGTCGTATCACGTGGGAAAATAAATCGAGAAAAATAAATTTGTTTATCATACGCGTGTATTAGATCAATTCTTATAAATATTCAAATTCTATTCTCTTGAAAATGAGACCTTATGTGAAAAAGTTGTAATCCATATTTTCGCATGTATTGTAGAATAATAGCCTGCTGATTGTTTACTCATGCCCAGTCGGTAATTAACGAAGTCAAGCATACTTAACAAATATTCATTTTCTTGAAAACTAAGCCTCGGACGAAGACATTTTATTCTGTATTTTCTTGTTGTTCTTTTTTTGATGAATCGCCTCTTGCCTGTTTGCACATGTTATTCGGTCGGATCCGGTGTATATGTACATTATAGATATAAGTAGACTAATATCAGCAGTCAGTTACATCAAGTCAACATCAAGAAAAATATTTGTTTCAGTCCTACTAGTTTGACAGGAAAGAAATCCAATGAAATAATACTCGGTGGTTTAAATAGTCTAAAATCTGCTGCTACAACAGTGGTAAAAAAGTTTGATGAGATCAAGGAAGCTATCTCTGCGACAAGTACTCCAGTGAAAATAAAGGAGCGCGACTATAAAATACCACATGGAGCATCACACGAGTCGTTGGACTCGATGACGGATGGTTCTTTACAAGACAGAAACGAGCCTCTTAAAGTGTCTGGTTTGTAACATATAGTTTACTATCTCTATAAAAACAGATCATAACAAGTATAGTGTAAAACATGGATTTTAAATAATTCCTTGTTGTATTGAAATAGGAGACGGAACTCTAGATCCTTATACGTTATACGATTTGACTGAATGTTTATATCCAAAAGGATCGAGAGAATTAGATGAACGGATTGCTATTGAGCTTGTACTCTCTAGTGCGAGTAGATGCCATCATTGCGCCTCTATCCTTTACGACGAAGAAATAATGGCCGGTTGGCAACCAGAAGATTCAAATTTAAATACAGTTTGTCAGTACTGTGATAAAGCAACAGTACCTCTACTTACTATCACAATATTAGATTATAGGTACGTAAAATTTATTAAGTTATTATTTGGTAAAGTATAATCTTTCTGTAAATTGCTTGCGTTATATTATTTGTGCATTTTCATATTTACAAAGATGCGAGGAAAATGAAAAGAAGAGTGACCCTCTAATGGGAGCTTTGGTTGAATTATTAGATAAACCGAAAGAATTATTAGAACCTATTACGGTGCCATACTTGAATCCTCTAGTTTTAAGGAAAGAACTAGAAAGTGTTTTAAGTCAAGAAGGTGACGCGTGTCTTACTAAACATAAATTTATCGAGGAACATCCAATCGTATACTGGAATCTTATATGGTATTTCGAAAGAATTAATTTAATGAGTCACCTTCCTGATCTGTGGCTAGGCAACGATAAGAAAAAGGAACAGATAAATTACAGTGCTGTAGGTGTCAAAACTATGTGGGATAATGAAAGGCTTCACATGGATCGCTTGCCTATGTATCTTCAATGGAAACTGAACATCGCAGATGACAAAACGTAAGTTAAAATTTCTTTAATGCATATTAATATAATATACGGCAATATGTTATCCTTGAATTTCCTATTTTATTGGGGCAAACATATGATATATCTAATATTACCTATAATCTTCGAACAACCGTTTAAAGTACATTTATTTTTATATGGCAAAATTCATACCACAAGGATAAAATCTTTCAAGTTTATCTATTAAGTTACTAGCATATATTAAGATAAGTAATCACAAAATAACTTTAACAGTTCATGCAACTTTAAATAATACTAACGACATAAATATTGTATCCTGGACGCACAGGCGTGATGCCGTGACAGGGTATACTTTTCATGAATATACTAAACAGAAAAATGAGATTTTTTTAATTACTAAGCAATCGATTTTTCTTCTTCATTTTTCAATTAAATAACAAACGATGATAGCGCTGTATCTGAAAATCGACGGATAAAATTCATTCGAGTACGAAATCTATACATACATCAAACTTTCCACTTTCCATTCAATCAATCAATTTACATCTTTACTACAAGTTCCCTCAATATAAGTTTTACAATACATGAACGCTACCTTACTATAATCATATATAGGTAGATAAATTTAAATTTACTGTTTATATCTTTATATATTACCCCTTTTACATAAATCTAATAAAAGCTTCGCTCCTTTCTAATTGTACGTTGTTCTCACCGTTATCATCGAAAAATACCTTTTTTGTAAATCGACATTTTTTTACGTTTAATTGCAATAATATTTTCAACTTCACTTTCAACTTTCAAACTCCTTAAAATTGTTATGTACATTTTTAATTATATTGATTATGCTATCATATAATTATCCACTGTACATCTTGAACTTGTAGATTGCAACGATATGCCAACAGCACTTATTCTATTTGAAATTCCCTCCCAAATATATGTTAATGAAACAAATTTGAATTCATCCAGTTCATTAAATAACGTAGCTGCTTCTACTTAAGCCTAAACTGGTTTTTTACTTTAATTTTTAGATAGTTTGTTTAATGCTGTTTTAATGTTAACATAATTCTCTTACAAGCACTTACTGCACAAAATCATCTTATATTTGACAAAGCTTTTGCAGTAAGTATTATTATTGATATATATTTCTGAATTAAATTTAGAAGTCGAAGCTAGTGAATTTATTTATTTCGCGCAGTAATTATAAATACCTCTGCCCGGGCCTCTCTTCCCAGCGGGCCCTAAGCACGTGCCTATTTTACCTAGTGATAAACGCGGCCCTGTATGCATATATTGGGTTGGCATCTAAGTAATTGCGGATTTTGTCAATACCACCTAATGACAAAATTCGCAATCACTTAATTGCCAACCAATATGATTGTACATATTTTGCTCCACCGTTCGGAATATTGAAGAATTTTATCCTTTCACCGCTTTGTTTATTGTTTTTGTGCAATGACCACTCCACGAATACAAAAGCAGAACTGTAGCAGATTCGGTATTGAGGAAGTGAACTTCTCGTAGCCATTTTTAATGTGATTGGAAATTTATTATGTATTATGGACGTTAGCATGATGCGATTACTGTGAGCAGCCGACTTTGACACTGTCACGTCGGTCGGTAAAAGAATAGAATTTTTCTGTTAACTGATTAGGCAACTATACAGGGCGAGTGAATAAAAATTATCACTTGAAATAACTCGTTATCTATTGACATTATCAACAGTTGTTTGAAATAAAATTTATTATATTCGAAGCGGGAGGGGGGGGGGGGTGCTGATCAGATGAATACATATATCTTGATTTTTCTAGTGCCAAATATTTTCTAAGATATCAAGGTGACTTAGCTTCCTTTTAACGACAGCGTGTATTTCTTGTATACTCTGTTGTAGCCACTAAAAAAGAGGAAGGTAATTATGCACAAAAGCGGACGGTCCCTTCAAAACATCTAACTTATACTAACTTTTAAACCACGATTCCTTCTCCCCTACAACATATCTCAAGGTCAAAGTAATTGGGGTTGAAGTCTCCTTTTGTGCGTTATTACCAAGACGAATTCAGCGAGCTATAATAAAATAAGCTTCAATTGGCTTTGAATTTCACAACGAAAATTGATGGAGGATACATAATTGTACCCCGCGCCCGGCAAACTCTCTATTGCCCCTAAAATCGGCTGAAGTTCGCCAATTTTTCTTTCATATTGGGATTCAAGGTCAATTGAAAGTTAGATCATAGATCATTGAATTGTAAGTTATATTATATAGATCGTTCTCACTCTTTTCATATTCGTAAAGACCATATTACGTGCCGTAGAATATATTACTCTGTTCTAATATACTACATATTTTTTACTATATATGTACATTGTACATATTTCTTCATTTCTTTCTTTTTTTGTTCAACTCACAAGGATTCTACATATTTTCTATCGATACTGTTCTCCTTTTTTCGATAATTGTAATATCATCTATAGGTCTTGTGCTTCTTTCTGTTTTGTTGCTTCCCGTCGCTATATATGTGATCATATCTCTTTGTAAGAATCACATTGTCTTTTTGTAAAATCAAACAATCCGATGTCAAACAGAGATTACTGTATAGTTGACAAAACGAATTTATAATTCTTGTCAACGGCTACACATTTTCAGTGACGTTTCGTTTAGAACTTGCTTTACTTCTTCTTTTTATTTACTTGATTACAGGATATAAAATACGTTTATAATTATATAAATATTATCCTTGTTTGTTCCAGATTAATGCAGTCAGTGATCACGAATGTTCGTCGGAATGATCTAGCGGAACCTATAAAAAGAGTGGCCTTAGAAAGAAATAAAAATCAATCAACTAATCAACCGCTATTTTCTATATATCGAGATATTTTGTTTCTGGCATTTACAGTTTTGGGGAGAGGAAATATTGACCAAGGTATATTGGTTTTTATTAAATTAACATAGACTATGTCTTATTATTCATAATCATTAGAATATTTCTGTAGCCTACTTCATACCTACACGTTTAACATTGTACATATTCCTTTCCCTTTATTTACTTTTTATTGTGAAATTACATAACTACAAATAAAGGATAAATGATGTAACGAGTTTACGAAAAATTACGAAAAAATGTACAATCTTGATTGATAAATTTTCATTACTTTATTGCATGTCTCAAGTTTCTGCACAAGTATAAACATATATTTCATTTTTAAAAATACTTGCGTTTTTGTTTCAAAAAAGTGATAAAGTTTTGTACTTTTATTTACTTTTTATTTTCGAATATTTTTAAATTATATGATATTACTCTGATGAAGACAAATGATAGTTTACTGACGACGCAAGATGCAGAAAGTATACACACGCGTGTACATATGCATACCTATTTCCTCTTATTACTTCTTCAAGCTATCAAGCTTCAAAGCGTTCAAGCTTTCTATAACTAAAAACCAGGATATAAAAATATAATAGAACATTGATTATATTGCCGAAACCATGATTTTGGTGAAGTGTCGAGAACCCCGGAGCCCATAGCTCTCTCTCTCTCTCTCTCTCTCTCTTTCTTCTCTTTCTTTCTTCTTTACAATAGAATAACTTTTTTGAAATTGGGCCAAATGGCATGATTTTTTTTTTAAAGCAATTAGAAGGATTAGTTTACTAGATGAAGTGTAACTAAAATTTTCAGAAGGTTGCAATTTGTCTGAATCGAATGAGAATTTAAGCAATACGTTTTGAAGATGTATTGGTATATGTTCAAAATTTGATCGAAATCGGCGGTTGATGCGGAAACAGGTGATAGTTTTTTTTTTTTTAATTATTGTAATTTTACAATTTGTCCAGTAGGACATTTGGTAAAATATTATAGCTTAAATATACATAGCACGTGGAGGGTTACCCCCAACGGGGTACCATCTTCGTGTTTGTTAGGTTATATCCTTTGTGAGATCTGCTGGGTGTTTCCTTTTTAGTCTTCTTTTTATGCTTGTGTTGATCGTTTCCGCAGCCAGCCGGTTTGGGTGTGTTGCTATTCTTAATCTGTATCTTTCCGCGCATCTGCTAATCTCCTCCTGGACCGTTGGTATTCCCAGGTCCTTCCGAATATCTTCATTTCTAACGTACCATGGGGCGTTTACTATTGTTCTAAGAATTTTAGCTTGCATTGTCTCTATTTTGCTTATATGGCTCATTGCTGCTGTCCCCCATAGTGGTATTCCGTACGTCCAGATTGGTTTTATGATTGTTTTGTATATCATTAATTTATTTTCTATGCTTAATTTGGATTTTCGACTTGTTAGCCAATGCATTTGTCTCCTTGTTATCTGTATTTTGTCTATTATTGATTTAATATGCTGTTTCCATGTAAGTTGTGTATCTATGTGAAATCCTAGGTATTTGACTTGCCTTGTTTGTAATATGGGCGTGCCGTTCAATAGGATGTTTGGTGGTATCTGTTTTCGCAGTGTGAATGTAATATGGTTGCATTTATTGGGGTTTGCTTTAATTTGTTTAACTTGCAGCCACTTTTCTATTTTTGTGATGTGTTCTTGTAGTAATGTGACTGCTGTTACAGGGTTAGTATGACTAACTAGTACAGCTGTGTGATCCGCGAAAGTCGGTATTTTACTATTGGTAGATGTTGGTATGTTGGCCGTGTATAGTGTGTATAGTATTGGTCCTAAGACGCTTCCTTGCGGAACCCCTGCCTTGATGTCTTTAACTTCAGAGTATGTGTCCTTGATTTTTACTACGAAGGTTCTGTTGCTTAAGTAAGATTTTATTAATTGGTATATTTGCTCTGGGAATTGTCTTCTGATTGTTTGAAGTAGGCTTTCGTGGCTCATTTTGTCAAATGCTTTCTCAATGTCCATAAAGAGGGCTGTGCAGTGTTGTTTGTTTTCTAATGCTATTATTATTTCATTAATGAGCCTGTGCATTTGCTCTATCGTGGAGTGTTTGTTTCTGAATCCAAATAGGTGATCTGGTATTAATTTTTCCTTCTCTATTATTGGTTTTAGGCGGGCGTATATTATTTTTTCTAGTATTTTGAAAAACACAGGGAGTAGTGATATTGGTCTGTAAGATGCTGTTTGGTGTGGGTCTTTGCCTGGTTTAGGTAACATAATGATCTGTGCTAGTTTCCTTTGCAAGTTTGTTTAGGTGTTTTTTATTGTCTCGTGTTCTATGTTTTTGCCATTTTGCTTTCGCTTTTCTTTTTTCTCTGATTTTTTCAAGGATATCTGGCGGAATTATTTTTGATTGTCTATTGGTTGATTCGTCTATAGTGGTTGCCCATGCTGCTTCTTGTATAGTATCTGTAAGTGTTGTTACTGCCTGTTGGATGTGTTCGGGTGTTTTCAATGGGATGTTGCAGTTGATTTTACTCTCGATTGTTTCTTTAAATGTTTGCCATTTGGTGGTTTTATTGCATAGTGTCTCTGGATTGTTATAAAGTATTGGTTTGTTTCTGTATGTAATTATTATGGGTGTATGATCGGAGCTAAGCTCGAGGCGGGGTGCTATTTTTAGTTTATTTGCGTTTAGTCCCTTTGTAACTGCAAAGTGGAGTAGGTCAGGTATTTTGCTGAGGTCTTTCGGCCAATATGTCGGTCTCCCTGTGGATAATATATTGAGGTTATTGTTTCTAATGTATTTTTCCAGGGTTCTACCTCGAGGTTTAGTGATTCTTGATCCCCATAGTGTGTGCTTTGAGTTGTAGTCTCCCGCTGCGATATATTTGTCACCTAAGTGTTGAAAGTACTCTTCCCATATTTGTGATGTAATTTTGTGTCGCGGTGGTACATATACTGCTGACAACTGGAAATGGTTAATGGTAGTTTGTACTGTAACGGTGGTTGCTTGTATATATTCCTTACTAACTTGGCTGTGTAAGTAGTGTTTTATGTCGTTTCTTATTATCACTGCGGTCCCTCCGTGTGCTTTTCCTGAGGGGTGTTTGGTATCATATATAGTGTAGTATGGTATTTTCATGTAGCGTTTTGTAGTGAAGTGTGTTTCTGATACAAGTAGTATGTCGATGTTGTTGTTGTACAGGAATGTTTTAGTTTCTAGGGCCCGTTGTTGTAGGCCGTTTGAGTTCCAGGCTGCTGTTTTTAGTGTGTCCGTTTTTATTTTTTGCTTAGCATGTTTGTAAGTAATTGAAGCATGACTGTGATCTGTTGTGTTTGCTGTCTGAGAACTGCATTTTGTTCGCTTATCATTTTTGTTAGCATTTCGGTGTTATTGATGGATTGCTTGAGCAATTCCTTGATTTCTGTAGCGTCGCTGTTGCTATTGCTCTGGTTTTGGTTGTCTATGTGTGCTGATTGGTTGGTTACTTGCGCGTAGCTTCGCCTACCAAAGGTGTTGGAGTTAATGTGGTTAATGTTCGCTACATGATGTACGTTTTGCGGATTGATGTTTCCGTTTATAGTGTTTGGTTCGTGTCTTGCTATCAATGTTGTATCGCTGTCCGTTATACCTTGTTGTGGTTTGTAGTTGTTGAATGATCTATTGCGAAGTGGTGGAAACAGTTTGCGTTGTAATTGTTTCCTGATTTCACATCCTTTATAGCTGGCTGGATGTTTTCCGTTACAGTTATAGCATCTAACTTCTTCTATTTTTCCTGAGTATGGGCAGTGTATTGTTAAGTGGTTTTTTGCACATTTAACACATGCCGGGCTTCTGTTACAATAATTTTTTGTGTGGCCGTATTGTTGGCACCGCATGCATTGTGGTATATCTTTTTTGTAGCGTGGTGGTTCCACTGTTACTATTGTGTTTAGTATTTTTTTGATTTCATATATTTCTTTGTTATTGTTTTTGAGTTCCAGTTCAATTAAGAATAGTGGTAGTGGTTGCTTAGTGTCATATCTCGTTATATTGTTTATTGTTCTTGTTTGATGGCCAATTTTTGCTAATCACATAGTTTTTTTGTGTTACTTTTTGGGTGCAAACCTCTTATAACTATCTTGTAGCTCCTTTCCGTTTTGAGCTGATACGTGTGGTACACAGCATTTTTTTCTTTTAATGCTTTTATCACATTCCTATAAATTTCAGGGGTGTTGGTTTGAATTTTTACTTGATCTAGTTTAGTTTGTTTTATTATATAATTATCCTTCCCG
>JACXIM010000093.1:205129-215375 GCA_014737505.1 Bombus sibiricus
AAATGGGGCTTCAAAATTAATGAAAAAAAATCCACACATGTAACCTTCACGCTGCGAAAACAAACCTGCCCTCAGGTCACCATCAACAATACAATAATACCTAGCAAGGACACAGTCAGGTACCTGGGTATGACCCTGGACAGGAGATTAACGTGGAAAAATCACATCAAAGACAAAACGAAACTACTAAAGGACAAACATTAGATGCACCCTGGTATGTCACCAACGAAACAATTCACCGCGACCTCAAGATACCCACAGTCAAAGAAGAAATATACAAGTTCAAATGCAGATATAACACAAGAGTCAACAACCATCACAACCCTTTAGTCACCCAACTACTCGACACGACGGATCAGACCCGCAGACTAAAAAGAAAATACCCTTTAGTTTGAAGCATTAAACTAGAATCAAACATAATATAAATTATTATAATCCAAGCTATTGTACCACGCCAAATGAAATTACTTAAAATTCTCAATGGGAATTGATTGTAAATAAACTACCAAATAAAAAAAAAAAAAATTTTGAAGCTCCATTTACGAAACCACTTTTCCATAGAGTCAAGATATCGCTGGAGAGTGCATGAAGCAATTATCGGGTCTACGTGGGAAGCTAATAGCGCTGTATCGTCGGCAAATGTTGCTATAGTTATCTCTGTAGATATTAGTAGATTGGCAGTGTAGATGGAGAACAGCAGGTGTCCGAGGACACTACCTTGGGGTATGCCAGCTTCAATTGGGAATGTTGTGGTAGTGGCGTTAAGTATTTAATCATGAATTGTCTATTGGTTATGTAGGACCTTAGGATGGAGTAGTAGGTGTGTGGTAGGATTTTTTTAAGTTTGTATAGAAGTCCTTCGTGCCATACTTTGTCAAATGCCTGTTGAATGTCAAGGAATTCCGCTGAGCAATATTTTTTCTTTTGTAGGGTTCGGCTGATATTGTGTGTTATGCGATGGATTTGTTCTACTGTGGAATGTTGTTTCCGAAAACCGAATTGATGATCTGGCAGTATTTTAAAATCTTCGAGGAGTGGAAGGAGTCGTTTCGTTAACATCTTCTCGAAGAGTTTCGACAAGGTAGGAAGAAGACTAATTGGGCGATAGGAGCTAGTTTCGTAAATTGGTTTACCGGGTTTAGGGATAAGGGTAATCACGTTTGCTGATTGAAGTCTTAGTAGGTGTGGAGGAGCGGATAGCGTTTATTATGCTCGTGTTTAAATATTCCGTGGCTATTTTGATATCTTCATTAGTTTTTAGTGAAATTAAGGCTGAAGTTGAGTGATTAAAGACTTCTCTAAAGAGGTGCCAGTTGGTGAGTTGGTTATGAATAAAGCCGTTAGGTGGGTTCTCGATTATTGTTGAACTGACTGTTGCTATCACGGGGGAGTGGTCAGAAGAGAGGTCCGCCGAGGAGTTGATTTGGACGTATCTTGGCGAGATATTTTTAGTTATGAAGAAGTCTAGTAAATCTGGTATTTTGTTAGTGTCTGTGGGTCAGTATGTGGGTTCGTGTGTGGTGAGGTAGTTGAGTCTGTTGGTGTTTATGCTATTCAAGAGATTTTTGCCTTTTACTGTGATTAGTCTGCTGCCCCATTGGGTGTGTTTGGCGTTATAGTCCCCTCCTGCTATGAATCTGTTGCCCAGAGCGTCAAGGAAGTTGTCAAAGTCTTCTTTTGAGATGGTGTGTTTAGGAGGACAGTAAACTGCTGAGGTGGTGATTGTGCCATGGCAATCTTCTATCGCTACGTTTGTGACTTGGGGGTAGTCCTTCTGGTATGATGGAAGCTCGTAATGCTTAATGTTGGATTTGATAATGATTCCGGTACCGCCGTGGGCCTTACCACTGGGATGTTGGGTATGGTAGAAGTTAAAACCATTTATTTTTAGATAGTTCTTGTCGGTGAAGTGGGTTTCAGATATGAGCATTACGTCGATTTACTGTTGTTTTAGGAAGAGTTTTAGTTCGTATTTGTGTTGTGCAAGGCCGTTGTCGTTCCAAAGGGCTATGCGTCTTGGTTTTATTTTGCGTCGGGGCGTATTAATTTATCCATGATGAGTGTTAATAGAGATAGTAAATTATTTATTTGTTTTGATTGTTTTTCTATTAATTTTTCGAGTCTGGAGACGTTGTCTGTGTTTTGTGGGTTGGGAACACTTATTTGAGAATGGTCCCTTTGGATATTCGTAGTATTTTGCTTTCCTTGTACTACTTGGGCGTAGGAGATTGAAGTAGTAGTGAATTTTGGAGGAGTGGGTGTTTGATTTGTTGTCTCTTTGGGTCTGAGTTTGGGATACTTATTTGTATATAGGGCTTTGTAGGCTGAGCAACCTTTGTAATTAGCGGGATGATCTCCTTGACAGTGGATGCACTTCACTGGGGTTTCTGGTGATTTCGTGCACTGGTCGGTGGGGTGTGTACCTGCACACTTAACGCAACGGAAATTATGATTGCAGTATTTCTGCGTGTGGCCGTACCTTTGGCACCTTTTGCATTGGACTATCTCTTTTTTTACTAACGGAGGTTCGATCTTTACTACCGAGTTCATTAGAGGATTTATGTTATATATTTGTTTGTTGTTGGGTTTTTGTTTTCGGACGATGAAAAATAGGGATAGTGGGTTTTTTGAGATTCTATGTCTTATATTGCTGATGTTAGTCACTTCGTGTCCAAGATTCAGGAGTTCGAACTTGAGTTCGTCCAGGTTAGCCGAGTGGTGGATGTTGCGTAAAACCACTCGAAATGGTTTTTCTTGTTTTAATTGGTATGTATGGAAGTTTGCGTTGACGGTTTTTAGTAGTTTGGTGAGCCTTCTGTAGGCGTCTGGGTTTGACGGCAGAATTTTGACGTTATTGTTGTTAATTTTTAATTTATAGTCCTCTTTGCTGATGTCTTTCTCGATGGATTTGATCATCGTCAATGAAGATGGGCGGGGGTGGGGGAATTCTTTGAGTATGTTGATTTGTTAGTGTTTCGGCTATGTCCATGGTGTCGCTTGTGGATTCCAGTATTGAGAATCTATTATAGGTGGTCACGTGGTTATTTTGACTGTTATTTGTTTATTTTACTTGCTTCCAGTTTGCGTTTTTTTATGTTGTTCACGTCGTTAGAGTGGAGGGAAACATTGTCCCTTTGCCACGGGGGAGGAAAAGATGTTTGGGCCATCATCGAGCTAGTTAATTCAATTTGAAATAACTAGTCGAGAGGCTAAGGGAGCATATCTAAAGTCTGAATTTTTCTTATCTTGCTCGTGAAACGCGAAATCATTCGAACGACGCGACGAAACGACCAGTGATTTCTTAATTTCACCACTCCCCGTGTCTTCGACGTGACACTGACAATGCTGATATACGCCCCATAGCTGTGTTACAATCGCAAAGGATTGTGTTCAACTTATGCAAGATCGTAAATTATTACGACATAATGCGTAGTAAACATTCGTTTTATTTCATTGGTAACAATTTCGTTTCTTTTTAACAAACTGCTACATTTTATTTCTTCTTATGTACATAATGACGACTTTAAAGTAAAGACAAATTTAACGATTCATAATCCTTCAAGGTCGCCAAAAGTTGTGAAGCATACAATTTTTAATACTATTATGAAATCGAGTAAATAATGCGTGTCATTTGTTAGAAATTAAGTCGCTTTCTGTCAATATGAAATTACATTTAGACAAATTCTCGTAGTTATTTCGTTATAGCGCTGAATTTTTCAGAATGAAAATTATTCGTTGGAATTATAAAACACTTTTGATAAACAAAATAATGACCAATGTGTAGCACAGATCTCTATCGGTCCTCTCGCTTCGCAAGTAACATGCGTGTGTAGTAGTGTGCAACGATAGTCGTTAGATTGCTGAAGAAATGATTATAATTAACAAGAAAGTAATCAGACAAAATCTTTGCTGGAATATTTAACAAACACTATACGAAAATTCTCAAAGTTTAACCAAAATTCTGCACTAGATAAAAAATGTTCACTAATAATATCAGACAATATTTCGTTCTCATAACGTACACAAATTTTACATATTGTCAGAATTTTGACAATGGAAGTACGTTATAACATCTAAGTTTGATTAAGATTGTGAAACATCACAATTAAACTCCACAATATATTAATGATTTCTTATGATAAAGCTTCTCTAGTTTTTGCATTGAATAAAAAATTGTATGGTCAAAAATTTTCTTAGAATTTTTGTTAGTCTTGCTCTCATAGATTGTGATACCTAGTGAGAAAATAATATGTACAAAATTTCAGAGTGACTGGACAATGGGAACCTGTGGCCCATTTGAGTTAAAGTTTTAAAATTTTTGACTTCACGTCAATTTCGAACATAATCGTGTTCCGCTCTTTGACAAGTGTCTAACAGAATAGAAAGCAAGTAAACGAATATTTCAATAACTATAAAGGTATAAATTAAGGAATTTATTATAAAAACATTGTGACGTTTTTAAATATATTGTTCCAAATATTATGGTAAATGTAAATATCTATGATATTAGGGAATACAGTAGCTACAAAAGGTACATAGCCTTTTCACCAATGAAGCATTTTTTTCTTAGATTCTACATACATTTCATTGCCATAGTATCAAATTACTCGAAGATGGTATCCCGCTGGGGGTAACCATCCACATGTTATTTAGCAATCAAGTTAGAAAAATTGACCAAATGTCCAGCTGGACAAATTGTAAAGTACAAATTAAATAATAAAAAAAAATTGTATCAAATTTTTACATATTTATAATTTATACATATGAAAATACTACTAAATGATAAAAAGTTGATAATAGTCGGATCTAATTAATTCGTATATAAATGCAAGAATAAATATAATGGTACAAATACTTTTTGTAGCCATTGTACGAATATAATAATAGAAACAGTAATACGCTTAAAGAACGATAATTTTGTATTAAATTTGGTTTCTGCACCCGAGATAAATATTTTAATCTGCATAGTATAATATATGTCATATTTAATATAATAAATCATTACAAACTACAATGTTTTCCATATTTATCAATAACAATAAAGGAAAATAGTAACATTTTTAATTTTTTATACAAAATAACATGGCTATTCTGTACAGTATCTCTTACTTACATTATCTTTTCATACATAGTGTAAAAAAGGTGTTTTGTGTCAAGGTAATAACATAATAACTTTTCACTATATTATAAATCATGATATTAACAGTTCTAAAGCTTGCTTTTACGTAGTTTAAAAGTAGCTGCTAAACACAAATGATCACTTCCAACTGCAAAATTAGGTATTGTAGGTAAAGTGTTGCATCTCGTGGCTGTGGGTAAATCATATATCTCAAGAAGTTCCAGATCGCTATAAAAAATATAATCAACAGTGATCCATTTGCCCTGATTTGTCGTAGCTTCTTGTTCTCCGTGACAATTTTGATGTTTGTATACACTATTAAAATGGAAAGGATGAGTTAAGGTGCCAGAACAGAAATTAACACGATAATCATGTGTAATTTCTATTGTTTGAAAATCAGTTGTATCTGCTTTCACTTCGCAAAGGTTTGATGAATTATTTTCTGAAGTATCTACATTGTGGTGTTCGCTATTTTCCAACTGCAACAGATTAAATATTCAATTTACCTTCTCACTTTGTAAATTACGCATATAACTCGAATAGAAACAATACACGGACATATTTCAAAACTCTTAATACGATATATGTATATACAGGGTGCAAAAAAATTATTTGTCACAGCTTTGGCAAGTAAGTCTATATCTTTAGATTCCATTGGTGTAGACCTGTTAAGAGAAGTGACCGCAAAGTCGACCTTGATCTTAAATTTCGACGTCAAATTCTCTTTAATATCTTTTCTAGAAAATAAAAAAATAAATAAATTGCAAAATAAAGACAATAAACTACCTAAACCTTCTGACCAGCATCCTGTATACAAACAAGAATACTAGAAAATTGAGAAGAAAACACCTGTAAGATTTAATAATTCAAATGCAAATATAGTGCTCCATACCTATGGTACTTACGTACATATAAAAAATAAGGATGCTAATTAAAGAACTAGCGTCTACTTAAACATTGCCATCCCAATTTCATACCAACCTGGATGGATCAACCTTTTTTTTTTCATGATAAACCGTCCCGGCTGCGATCGAGAGAGAGGCCCGGGAACCGGTGAGGCGACAACACCGGGCCTCCCTCCGCGCCCAAATGATGGAGCGGTGTGTAACCAGACCATGTCACACCGCGCCTCATCGCCGGAGCCCCCCGTACTAGGCAGCCCGGTTCCTCTACCGGACTGCTTGGCTTCGTTAACACCACACGGAGCGGCACCCATCCCTAGACCGCCCCGTGCCCGCTGCTGCTTAACTTTCGTGATCCGACGGGAACGAGTGTATCCAGCGCGGCCAACGGGCATTGACGGATGGACCAACCTAACCACAACCTAACCCCAATCTAGGTCTTGTAGACCGTAGACGGTTTTCCATTATACATACCTTATCGATTGTCGATATATTTTATGTGCTAAAGAATAATTCTCAGCGGCTTCACCAATAGTAGAGTATGTATATATGTATGTATATATAAAATCAGTTATATATACATACAGATATTAAAATTAATAAAACTTTAATATTTTTTCCAAGAGAATGGTAGGGTTATGATCATGGTTCCTTTGAGACTTTCAATCTTTGCAACGAGTACTATATGATGCAATAAAAAATTTGACCTTAAAATTCGAGGTCAAGGTCAATTTTTTGACAGACCTCTACCAATCCGAAGGTATAGGAGCATCTGCCAAAGTCATGACAAACTGTTTTTGAACATCCTGTACTTTGTACATATTGTAGGTAATTGTTCAGAAATGTATCTTCAACACCAATCCTGTTGATTTTTAAATAAAACTTTTTTGTAAAACTATTTGGGGTAAAATGATTTGTCCTTTGAACAATTTTTTCTTATACATATAACGGGTGGTCAGTCTTAACACGTTGGGTGCGGCGTCAGATCCTAGGGACTGACATTATACTGTTGTAGAAAGGACTAAAACGTCACGTTCATCCTTCTACTTCCATATTGTAATTCCATCACTACTTTCCTTAGTAATATATTCTCCGTGTTTCAATTTTGCATATTTTTTTAACGAGCTTATTCGTCAATTCCGTGCTCCTATATCGATTGTCGACACATAAATGTAGGAACTTCATCAAATACATCTTTGCATAAATCCAGTGCAATATACAGTGAAGTATTTTCTTTGCCAGCAGATTTTGTAATATAGTGTAAATAAGGAAGCTATATGTGTATCCATATTCGCAGCACAGTCTGAATGCTTTTATACCATATATACAGCTTTTCTGTTTTAGATATTGCCTAAATACGATTTGCTCACGAAATGGGATCAATGACTCGTCAGTGCACAACATTTCTTGTGGATCGTAATATTGTTTGAAATTTTCATTTAGAGCATCAACGAGATATGGAATCTTTGATAAACAATTGGATGTATCAACCGCTTCATTATTTTCAAAATGCAGCATCCTCAGGGAAATTTCGAACCGATCGAAATACTCATTATTTTTCATGAGAATGTTTGGGCAAATAAAGGTCTTTAGATCAGTATAATTTCATAGATGGAAATTTGATCAGCCCCATCTGTAAAATCAACACCATAACACGCTTTATTTAGTTTTTATTCGCTGGTATCCATTTATCCAAACGCTTAGAAGTCTTCGTCGATTGTGTAGCATAGATATTTGTTTGTGTGTTTATATTTTCCAAAATTTCGTCTGCAGCAAAAAATTGATAAATATCCTCGATTTTAGTGCAATCTTGTACTTCCGCAGTATTTTCCCTTTTTTTCTTTTTTTTGTCATTATATGCACTTATGAAAGGAATGATATTTGGTTGGTTGCCAATTAGATCAAACCATTCCACATTTTGACCGTCGGACCATTGCGTATCTAACAAGTCTCTTTCATTACTTCATTTACTGAACGATGGTGACAATAAATTCGATTGACGTATCTCTATCATCACCTCTCGACATGGTAGTATTATGGACAACAAGTATTTTTTAAAATAATAAATCAACTAAAGAACTTTGTAAAACACCTTGAATAGAATTTGATAAAACTTAGTAAAAAACAGGATGAAACTTCTTCCTTTTAAATTATGTCTTTACTGTTACGAGGCTTGCCTACATCTGTTCATCTCTTAGGCATCGACTTTTTAATGCTCGAAAAACAAAACAGACGTGTTGAACATGTTATCTTCTATTTATGCATCATATTGACCAGCTCGCGCTCAGCTCTTTGCGCCGGCCAAATGGAAAGCATATCGACATTGATTCCACACCCAACGTATTAATTTCCAAGATATTCACAAAAAAAACTGTGGGTTTCACTACAGTGCATTTTGCCTATAATCCGTGCATATAAGCCTATAAAGGATATAATCCGTGACAGCGTATGCGTTAGTATTGGTTGCCTCGTGGCGCAATGTGATGGCTGGATAAAGTACACATAAGCCCAACCTATATAAACTACCTATAAACAAACGATAACAATTAGGTTTGAGTTAAGTATTATTTTATCCGGCCACCATAAGGCGGCTGCTAACCAAAACCAACGCATACGCTGCTATGAACGCATAATTACAGAAAGAATTCACCGCAATGGTACAATTTTTTGCTAATACAGTAGACTTCGCTTTAGGCTTCCGCTTTAATCGGCCACATTTTTAGTAATATGAAAAACATCGATCAGAAGAAAAATTATTGAGATACATATTCCGTCATTATTCACTTTCTTTCGACTAAATTTACTTTTTGCTACTTTTTACATTGTTTAAGTAGTCGTTCTTTTACTAATTTTATTTTCTATTCATATTAAATTTTTGAATACTGGATTCCGTACATCTGCGTTATAAAAAAACTTATACATACAATGTATGTATTACATATGTATCATATTTTCATCCATGGTATGGTCCATTGGAAGCAATGCATACAAGGAGGAAATTGTGTTTCTTTCCTTATTAGGGATTTCACCAAAAGATAATCGGCAATCGTTGGACAGCAAATTCGTCGTTTCTCAGTCAGTTAGTCCTATCGAACATTTGGGCAGCGTCTTTCAAGTGATCTCAAAAGCATTTTAGATGTTACTTTTACACTTCTGTTTTATTATATTTATTGCTTTAACGTGAAGTACACTACATATCGTGTTGTAAGCGTAAGCGAAATATATTGACTATTGCAATAAAATTAAAAGTATTGGAACGTTTGGATAATGATGGACATGCAAGTCTGACATATAACGATTTGAATATCGGAAAGTGCACATTGAAAAACTGGCGGAGAAACCGGAAATCGTTCCAAGACTTGTAAGATAATCGCGAAGTTCGAACGCCCGGGACGACCGCCTGTCCTTCGCCACCTTCGGCTATGAAAAAGCAGATGTCAACACTTAAAAGGGCGCTATAAATTAAGCCCTCATCCGCGTGGCGTGCGAGCCAGCGGTCCCGTCGTCTTGCGATTGCGGTTGCCTAGGTTCTAGAAAGAGATAGTGAAAACACGTGAGAAAAACTTTGACCTTCTGCGTGGCTGCGATGCGGAGGGTACTCGTCATTCATTGTATAGTCGTCACCACGGACGAACGTAAAAGCAAAACCACGCGAGTTCATCATATTTCGAGCTCGCAGAACGTGTTGTAGGCGGAACTACCAAACTACGCACGCTTGGGTGCATCCTACAGAATTTAGTGTAAAAATACAATCAGAAAGAATGCTGTTGAACATATGCTCAATGAAAAAAAGTAAAAATGAAATAGTCGATAATGCGTTATGGATATGGCTCGTGCAGGAATTTTTTTCTTTTTTTTTTATTTAATATTTCAAATTCACAATTTGTCCAATTTGGACATTAGGTAGAATTTTGTAGCTGTTAGATTATCATGTGGTTGGTTACCCCCAGCGGGGCACCATCTTCGTGATTGTTAAGTTATATCCTTTGTGAGATCTGCTGGGTGTTTCCTTCGGCACTCATATCTGTTTGCAGGATGCTTCTTCTTCAGTCTTCTTTCTATTATTGTTTTATTCGTTTCAGCAACCAGCTGATTTGGGTGTGTTTCAAGTCTTTCTTTATACTTTTTTGCATATCTGGCGATTTCCTCTTTAACTGTTGGAATTTTTAAGTCTTTTCGTATGTCTTCATTTCTGACGTACCATGGAACGTTAACTATTGTTCTT
>JACXIM010000094.1:6671-89428 GCA_014737505.1 Bombus sibiricus
TCAAATCCTTGGTCACATTCACATACACACACGGATCACTCATACATGGGTTCAAACTCATACTCTTCAAAATACTATTAATGTGCCTAAATCACATACTCCCAGCTTGTTTCAGCCCATACAGGCTCTTTTTAAGTTTGCACACGTATCGAGTCCTGTCTTTTCCTGGAACTTCAAAAAATTCTGGCTGCTCCATGTATATATCCTCATCCAGGGGACTGTTGAGATATGCACACTCCACATCAATGTGCTCGTAAACCCACTCATTCTTTGCACACAGAGCAAGCAGAATTCTCAGAGTCCTACGTTTTATTATTGGACTAAAGGTCTCTGAATAGTCCACTCCAGGCCTCTGCCAGAATCCCCGAGCTACAAGCCTAGCCTTATATCTATCAGGGTCTCTCTTTATGACAAGCACCCACTTACAGTCAATAACGTTTCTGTTCAACGGTCTGTGCACAATGTCCCACACATCTTTATTTTTTAGGTTGTCTAACTCCTTCGTTATTGCATCAGTCCACTTCTTAGCGTCTGGTCCCTTCAGGGCTTCATGCACATTCACAGGCACACACATGCTATGAGTCTTACAAACGGTTGCAACATGAGCGCAACTATCACACGTCTTCGGTTTATGTAGCCTTGCCGACCTCCTGGGCACAGTTGGTACACTCACAATCTCCCTCTGACTGTTTTCATTAGTTAAATTGTCCATGAAATAGTCAGTCTCGCCTTCATCGTTTTCAGCGTCACTTTGAGTTTCAACGTCGATTTGGTTGACACCCCTTCAAATTCAAAATCTTCTACGTCCCATATCCACTCAGAGAATTTCCTTTTTATGTTGCTCGTGTCCAATTTAATGTTCTTGTAAAGAAACACATTCTCCTCGAACCTGACGTGACAAGATATTATCACCTTCTTGGTTTTCGGCAGATATATCCTGTAACCCTTGACCTGTCGGTCATAACCTACAAATATCCGTTCATCTGCCCTACTGTCGAATTTTCCTCCACTTGGGCTTTTCAGAAATCAGACTCTGCATCCAAATACCCTCAGTCTACTAATCTCCCCTTGGATATCGCATCCCTTGCCTTTCCATAATTCCAATGGAATCTTGTCTCCGATGGCAGCTGATGGGCATAGGTTCCTTACGTGACATGCAGTATTCACGGCTTCTCCCCATAAATAGTGGGGCAGCCCTGATTGGATGAGTAAACACCTAGACATCTCAACCAGGGTTCTATTCGCTCGTTCGGAAACCCCGTTTTGCTCAGGGTTCCTGGGAAAGGTCTTCCTGTGTAAAATACCTTTTTCCTTCAGGTATCTCTCAAAGTTTTCCCCTGTATACTCACCTCCATTGTCAGTTTGGAGGGCACTTATTTTGGATTGTTGCAGATTCTCCACCTCTATCTGGTATTCCTTGAAGCATTTGAGTACTTCGCTCTTCCTGTTGATGATCCTAACGTACATGAAACGAGAGAAATCATCAATGAAAGTCACGAAATAATTACCTCCACCTAGTGACTTGCACTGTGCTCTTCCACTGACGTCGCTGTGAACTATCTCCAGAGGGCGTTGGCACATGTGGTGAGCTGTCCTCGGAAATGGCACCCTTGTCATTTTCCCCTTCACGCAGACTCCACATGGTTCCTCATGCTTCCTCGAGTCCTCCCTCACGCTACTTACGGGGATCTTTCTCATCGCATTCCCATGCAGGTGGCCTAATCTCTCGTGCCACGATACGGTGCTCTTGTAGGCCTTTGCCTCAATGACTTCAATGTCTTCGCCATCCTCCCGAGGCTCCTCCTGATTGTTCTCCATGGAGACATTTGCTACATGCCTTTCAGATGGTATTGTCTCTAGGTAGCACACATTGTCTCCTACCTTTGAGTTGAACACAACGTTTCCATCATCATGTGTTCCGACGGCTTCCTCCTTGGTAAACACTGTGGTGACACCTTTCATCGCCAATTGCCTAATCGAGATTAGATTCACGTCTAGCTCAGGCACCCATAGAGCGTTCGATAAGGATAAAGTCCAACCGCCACAGGACTCAGCCATTTTCACAATTATCGTTCCCTTTCCTTTAACCTCCAGGTATCCCTTGCCAATCCTGATCTGTCCGGTTGCAGGCGCGAGGTCCACGAACCGATGCCTGTCCGGAGTCATGTGATTCGAGGCACCCGAGTCAAGGTAACTGATCCTCTCTCTTTCCATGTGGCTGATGGACGATAAAGCCAACGTGGAGATAAGTCCCTTGGATTTCGGTTTGTCTTCTAGTTCTCTCTCCTTATTGCTGCCTTCTTGTCTCCTTTCACTCTTTGGTTTTTCTCCTCCTTATCTCCCTTCTCCTCTTGGCACTGGTATGAAATGTGGCCCATGTGACTCCTGTGTGGTAAGACGTGTAGTAAGAGGCGGAGAAATATACCAAGTATAAATCGAATCTGTGTGAATCGATTAATTGTCAACACCAACCTGCATCAATTAACAGGTTATGGGCCCAGGGCAGCTCAATCGACATGCGAAGCGGAGTTTGTGGCGATACAAGAAGCAGCAAGGGAAACTGTGTGGATTTCCTTGCTGTTAAGGGAGTTGGGTCAATTATCATATTGCCCTCGCCCATGCAAGATCTTTTGTGATAACATCGGGGCTATTTCATGGTCCAAAGATGAAGTAGTTGCTGAGAGCTCTAAGCATGTCCAAGTACGCTATTTTTATGTTAAGAACTGCTTGTCGAGGTGAATACTAGATTATACCTATATACCTAGTTCCGAGAATGTTGCTGACATTCTCACCAAGGGGTTAAATAGAATTAAGACTCCAATTTTTACCAAAGCTATGGGTCTTGTAGAAACTGCGATCAAAGGGGAGTGTTAAGAAATGTTAAGTTGATATGATCGCTAGTTATTACAAGCGAAGTTGGTACGACTTCTTGCGACGCTCTTTTGTCTTAGAAGTCGAACACGTGTTAATTAGCTGTGTGACTCCTGTGTGGTAAGACGTGTAGTAAGAGGCGGAGAAATATACCAAGTATAAATCGAATCTGTGTGAATCGATTAATTGTCAACTCCAACCTACATCAATTAACACTTTTATCATGTTTGTAATATATTTATTGTAAACTAATGTATAATGCATAATAAAGATACAATTATTTATTTTATGAAGTTTTGATTTTCTTCCTTCTTGATTTGCATACTTCTGTGTGCTTCCATACGGGCCTGTACATATATCGTGTTAAATGAGAGAAAGGTGAAGAAAAAGAATTTATATTGAACATACCTTAAAAAAATGGGTAAAAATCAAATCTTATATCCTTTTTTAGCACATGTGATTGTACATGCGTTTCCGTCACCTTAGTTCCACTATTGCTTTTATAATCAAGTCATTAAATTTTGGAAAAATTTTGGATAACGAAGCAATAGTGTTAAAAGGATGGGTTACGTGAAGGCGTAAAAGAAGGTCTTTACTATCCCAGAGTATGTTTAATGTTCATAATAAAGTCACATGCATTGTGCTGTTGTAGACAGAAGAGAAGAATGTAACCGAAAAAGCAGTACAATGCACGTATGTACATATATAACAAAAACAAGAATGTAGGGGAAAAAGCAACACAATACACACATGTATATACATAACAGAAGTAGAAGTTTTTTTTATTTATTTAATTTGTACTTTACAATTTGTCCAGCTGGACATTTGGTAAATTTTTCTATTTTTGCGATATGCTCTTGTAGTAATGTGACTGCTGTTTCTGGATTAGTGTGCCTGACTACTACATCCGTGTCGTCCGTGAATGTCAGTATTTTGCCGTTGGTAGTCGTTCGTATACTGGCCGTGTATAGTGTGTATAATATTGGTCCCTTGTGGTACCTGTGCCTTGATGTCTTTAGCTTCAGAATATGTCCTTTATTTTTACTACAAAGGTTTTGTTGTTTAAGTATGGTTTGAGTAAGTGAGCAAATGTTTTTTGATTGTTTGTAAGACGCTTTCATGGTTCCCTCTTAAGACTAGGTGCGTAAATTATTGAAGATGCCTTGCCGCTAACATGTATTCAATTTGCTATTAACCACGACCATTCTTAACTTACTTTTCAATGACAGCTCTTGTTACAGACTTTTAAACGACAATACTGTATACTAGAATTTAAGTAATTGATACTGTGCCAGCGATTATTATTTAAAGTAAAAAGAAAAATCAGGAGTCTATTAGTTAATAATATGCCTACATAGTATTCTATTTTAACAACGGAAGGTGGCCAATTCTCCGACTTCAAATTCAGTGACTTTTTGCAAGATAGCAGTGTATAGGTCTTAAATGATGTATGTGGAATATTAGACATAGTTACTTGATAGTTTAAAAAATATAAACAGTAATTCCACATATCTCTCGATATACTGAGTATCAATATTACTACAAAAACTACGGTAGCAATGTAAGATTATTGTGTGGATTGTAAATTGAAATCTTGCGATGGATTCCCTTTCAATTATGTTTTCTTCATTATGCACGATCCAGGGTGATAATTATCGTGCATATAGGAAAAACATAAAAGTTTTCCATCATGAACACATAATGAAATCTTGTTTATTGCATTGATATTTCTGAGCTTCTTTTTTAATTTTAGTCTGGGAAAACAATTTGGTTAATATTATGAAATCGTTCTCCGAAGGAAGTTGATTTGAATGTGAAGTACGCATATATAATCATTTTTTAATAAACTGGTGCTTGCAATTATTGACGTATACATGCATGAATTTTCATGAAGTCAGATATTTACCGTGACTGGTTGTGTTTGCATATACATATACATCATATACACATCTATATAGGTCTTGAAACTCCCGTGGTGGCAAATGTCACAATTATGCAGTATGCTGCAGCGGCGTTGCTGCAGTATAGTTAAAACAATAGGGAATTGAAGGTTATAATTTTGTGTGTCCTAAAACTCACTCGCATATACAGATCTGGAAACTCCTCCAATGGCGGTAAGTCTCTAAGTGGCCGGACAATATTAGTCAATTTGTCCACAGTAAGACACTTCAGTCGAGAAGTTAATTCGTTTATAGTGTCACTGTGTGGAAATAGTCCGGAGCCGGGTGTCTTTGTCTTTTTCTCTCTTTTTTCTTAGTAGGGTAACACACTCTATTCAAGGTGAACCGAACAGCAGGGTAGATGAAAGGAAAAAGGGCATCACATTAATGATAATACGAATATATTACATATATATGTATATAATCATATGATTATTCAATATAAAATTTAATAACAATGAAATGTTTCAGTCATGAATAATATTTTGGACATGATATTATTTAAATTAATTATTATTGGATATGATATTATTTAAACAAATTCTGAAAAATTATGGAAAGTAGTATAGTTTAGTTTATATTCTTTACTGTTACCTACCTTTAGTGTATGCAGATATTGTTTTCAGCATAGGATGGCGTTAAATACAAAATCTTAACAAATAGATCAATGCGGTATGGCAGCAGTCGATTTGTAAAGCACAGCTCCAGTATAGTTCCCACATTTGTATATATAATCGTGGCCAATACGTTTGGTATTGGCGGCCTGTTTACATTTTAAATACATCAGGCATCGATCTTTTCAGTTTTGCATTATATTTACCTTTGCATCAATCTTTTTGTTCCAGATCATTGAAACGGGTCAGAATTTATGACACTGCCGAGTGGGCCCTCAGGGAGTCTAGGCCCGGAAAACTCTTGAATAGCCAACAATATCACGACGACACTCCCTTAATAGTCGCGCATCCAATAAAATCATACAGTCCATTTCGTAATCTGTCTGGACTGCAACTCCTTTCCTCCGTCATCCCGCTCACAATCTCGAGTGTTTGGACGCGTACAAGCACGGAACCTATTTTTCAATCCGTTCTGCGTGAAGTGGCCATACCGTTACTCTCGAAGCTAATGAAAGAATTGGATAAGCTCGTTAGGCAAATAATGCCAAAACCGGTAAATTGTCCAACGGAATGGTGTAGCCCGATGGTAATCGTGCCTAAAGAGAACATTAACGAAATTCGTTTTGTTGCAATTTTATCAAGCTCAATAATACCATAAAACGCGCAATTCATTCAGTAACCAAGATAGAGGCATTTCTATTTAGGTTAAAAGGGGCAAAAATATTTTCTACATTATATACAAACCCGAGATACCACAAATTAATTATTTTGTTTATAATCGCCTTCGAAAGATGTTTACCCGTTTGCCTTTTGGCGTAAACTGCACATTGGATTATTTCTCATAATGAGTAAAAGAAAATGCGTTCTCGTTGTTTTCCTTCGCTAAACAACAAGGGCGCTTTAATAAAATTCCTCGGAGCGGTAAATTACATCGAAAAATAGATATAATAAAGATCAAGGATTCGAATAAATCAAAGATCTTCGAACCACTTAATTTGTTGCTAAAAGACGTTTATTTCACCTAAACCTAAAACGGGTGTTCGAAAAGACAAAAGATCATGTAAAAAGAGTCCCGGCTATGACACATTTTAATTTCTCTATCTTTATTATCGTTCAAGTGAATGCGTCGGGCTATGGCCTGGACGCAGCCTTGCTGCAGGAAGATATAGATAAGAATTATTATAAACGGTATTATTATAAGGTAGTTTATGTTTCGGGACAACAGTCAGCCGTTGCGGATTCTTTGTTTAAGAACTTCCTATACCAAAGTGAGATCGATGCCGACGATTTGCCATGGGAAATGAACGTTTGTGTGAACTTTATTATAAGTAGTCTGCCCGCGTCAAAAAAAAAAGTTTGTTCAGTTTTGCTGTTGAGTGCTGAAGCGTGCAGACGTGTGTCTAGTGCTCTGTGAAGTTCACAAAACAACACGTGAAACCCATCCATCGAAAGTGAATCGAAGCAAACATAGCCAAGTGTTCTCAAAACTTAGTAGTGGAAAACCCAACGCTCCTAATCTCTGTCCCGAATCATAGCCTCTCGACTAGTTATTTCAAATTGAATTAACTAGCTCGATGATTGTCCAAACATCTCAAACAGGCTCTCCTGAGCAAAATTATAACAGCGCCGCTTTTCCTCCCCTGTGGCAAAGGGACAAAGTATACCTCCTTTCAAACGACGCGAAAAGCACAAAAAAAACGTAAGCTGGAAACAATTAAAATAAATGCAAACAATAGTCAAATTAAGCCGCCAACAAGCCACGTGACCACTTACAACAGATTCACAATACAGGAATCCACAGACGACTCCATGGACACAGCCGAAACAATAACTAATCAACATACTCAAAGAATTCCCCCTCTCCCGCCTATCTTCGTTGATGGTGTCATCGATATTCAAACTATGATTAAGTCCATTGAGAAAGACATCAGCAAAGAGGAATACAAATTAAAAATAAATAACAACAAAGTTAAAATTCTGTCAACTAACCCAAACTCCTATAGATGG
Organism: Bombus sibiricus; assembly: GCA_014737505.1. Taxonomy (NCBI): domain Eukaryota; kingdom Metazoa; phylum Arthropoda; class Insecta; order Hymenoptera; family Apidae; genus Bombus; species Bombus sibiricus. The sequence continues at coordinate 14,104 of JACXIM010000094.1, forward strand.
CTTACAAAGTTGCTAAAGACCATGAACGCAAACTTTCACACTTACCAACTCAAACAAGAAAGACCTTTTCGAGTGGTATTACGTAACGTCCACCACTCAGCCAACATAGACGAAATGAAATTCGAACTCCTAAAACACGGCCACGAAGTAATCAACATTAGTAACATAAGGCATAGAATCTCGAAAAACCCGCTATCCTTATTTTTCATTGATATAAAACAAAAGCCAAACAAGAAAGAAATTTATAACATCAATCGTCTAATGAACTCAATAGTAAAATTTGAACCACTTTTTGGAAAAAAAGAGATAGTGCAATGTAAAAGGTGCCAAAGGTACGATCACACACAGAAATACTGCAACCATAACTTCCGCTGCATTAAATGTGCATGTAGTCACCCCACTGACCAATGCACTAAATCTCCAGAAACCTCGGCGAGGTGCATCCTCTGTCAAGGAGAGCATCCTGCGAACTACAAAGGTTGCTCAGCGTACAAGACCTTACACAATAATAAGTATCCCAAACACAGAGCCAAGGAAATAACCAACCAAGTACTCAGTCTTCAAAAATACTTCACACCCTCAATCTCCTATGCCCAGGCAGTTCAAGGAAATCAAACGAAAATCCATAGTGACCATTCTCAAAACAGCGTTCCCACTTCACAAAACATGGACAACTTCACTAGACTCGATAAACTAATCGAGAAACAATCAGAACAAATTAACAACTTATTATTATAATTAACACTCTTCATGGATAAATTAATACGCACAGAAGCAAAATAAAACCAATGCACGTAGCTCTTTTGAACGCCAACGGTCTAGCTCAGCACAAATATGAACTAGAACTCTTCTTAAGACAACAGCAAATTGACGTAATGTTCATAACTGAAACTCACTTCACCGATAAAAATTACCTGAAAATGAACGGGTATAACTTCTACCATACCCAACATCCCAGTGGAAAGGCCCACGGTGGCACCGGAATTATTATCAAATACAGCATTAAGCATTACGAGCTTCCATCATTCCAGAAGGACTACCTTCAAGCCACAAACGTAGCGATAGAAGATTACCATGGTACAATCACCACTTCAGCAGTATATTGTCCTCCCAGACACTTCATTTCTAAAGAAGACTTTGATAACTTCCTTGACACTCTGGGCAACAGATTCATAGCAGGAGGAGACTATAACGCCAAACACACCCAATGAGACAGCAGACTTATTACAATAATAGGGAAAAATCTCTTGAATAGCATAAACACCAACAGACTCAACTACCTCACCACATACGAGCCCACATCCTGGCCCACTGATACTAATAAAATACCTAATTTACTAGACTTCTTCATAACTAAAAATATCTCGCCAAGATATGTCCAAATCAATTCCTCGGCAGAACTCTCTTCAGATTATTCCCCCGTTATTGCAATAATTAACTCAACAATAATTGAAAATCCACCTAATGGCTGTATTCACAACCAACTCACCAACTGGCAGCTCTTTAGAGAAGTCTTTAATCACTCAACATCAGCATTAATTTCCCTAAAAACGAATGAAGATATTGAAACAGCCACGGAATATTTAAACACGAGTATAATAAACGCTGTCTACTCTTCCACACCCACCAAGAGTACTATCAATAAACATGAATACCCCCATCACATATTAAAAAAAATCGCAGAAAAACACAGACTTAGAAGAGTATGGCAGAGTCATAGAACACCGGACGACAAACGAAAGCTAAACAACGCAACTAGGAACCTAACCAAAATGATTAAAAACTATAATAATGTCTGCTTCCAAAAATATCTTGCCAATCTGTCCCCCACAGCCGACTCCAACTACTCTCTATGGAAGGCCTCCAGGAAACTCACGCGTCCCCCTCAAATAATCCCTCCAATTCGCAGTCCGCAAGGTGGATGGGCACGTAGCCCTAAAGAAAAATCCAACCTGTTCGCTAAACAAATATCTAACGTATTCAAACCTCATTCCTCCAATATTACCCCGTAAATAACGGAATACCTGCACTTTACCTTCCAAATGTCTCCTCCTATTGAACCTTTCTCTTGTCTAAAAGTTACAGAATTAATCCGTCGTCTAAATCATTGGAAAGCATCGGGGCATGATCAAATAAGTAATAAAGCAATCAAGGAACTTCCCATAAAAGGGATTTCACTCATCACACCAATTTTCAATGCAATTCTTCGTCTTGAATACTATCCAAAGCCCTGGAAAATATCAAGGACTCTCATCCCTAAACCCGGAAAACCAACACACGAAACTAGCTCCTATCGTCTTCTACCTACCTTGTCAAAACTATTCGAGAAGATGCTAACGAAACGACTGCCTCCACTCTTTGAGGATTTTAAAATACTGCCAGATCATCAATTCGGTTTTTGGAAACAACATTCCACAGTAGAACAAATCCATCGCATAACACGCAATATCAGCCAAACCCTAGAAAAGAAAAAATATTGCTCTGCAGTATTCCTAGACATCCAACAGGCATTCGACAAAGTGTGACATAAAGGACTTTTCTTCAAACTAAAGAAAATCTTACCACACACCTATTACTTCATATTAAAATCCTACGTAACCAATAGACAATTCATGGTTAAATACTTAGACGCCACATTTCCAATAGAAGCTAGCATACCCCAAGGCAGTGTCCTTGGACCCCTACTGTTCTCCATCTACACTTTTTTTTTTTATTAACGTGGAGGAAATCCTCACGGACACCAGGCCGCTTCTGGGGAAAGCGGCGTGGTAGTGCCGGACTCCAACCGACTAAAACCTCCACGATGACTGTCTCGGCTGCGATCGAGAGTGGCCCAGGAACCGGTGGGGCGAGACACCGCCCCCCCCCCCGCACAATACATCCCCTAATGGAGCGGTGTGCGGCCATGTCACACCGCGCCTCGTCGCCAGAGCCGCCGTGCCAATCAGTCCGGCTTCTCCATCTACACTGCCGATTTACCAGCCTTAACAGAGATAACAACAGCGACATTTGCTGACGACACAGCACTACTAGCATCCCTCTCAGACCCAATAATGGCATCCTACACTCTTCAGCGAGGTCTTGACTCTATGGAAAAGTGGTTCCAGAAATGGGGCTTCAAAATTAACGAAAACAAATCCACACATGTAACCTTCACGCTGCGAAAACAAACCTGCCCTCAGGTGACCATTAAGAATATTACAATTCCTAACAAGGAATCAGTCAGATATCTGGGTATGACTCTGGACAGGAGATTGACATGGAAACAACACATCATAGACAAATCGAAGCAACTCAAGGCTAAACTCAAAAAATTCTACTGGCTTATTGGCCGTCACTCCAACTTAAGCACACAGAGCAAAATAATGCTATATAAAGCCATACTAAAACCTATTTGGACCTATGGGATCCAACTATGGGGAACTGCAACTCCAACATAGAAATTCTTCAACGATTCCAATCATAAACACTAAGATCCTTAATAAATGCACCTTGGTATGTCACCAACGAAACAATCCACCGCCACCTCAAGATACCCACAGTCAAAGAAGAAATATACAAGTTCAAAAGCAGATATAACACAAGAGTCAACAACCACCACAACCCATTAGTTACCCAACTACTTGACACGACGGATCAGACCCGCAGACTAAAAAGAAAATACCCTTTAGATTGAAGCATTAGGTTCAACTAGAACCAAACATAATATAAATTATTATAATCCAAGTTACTGTACCACGCCAAATGAAGTTACTTAAAATTCTCAATGCTTGTAAATTGACGACCAAATAAAGAAAAAGAAAGTTTGTTGAATAGAATGTGTTACGTCGGACGACACTCTACCTAGACCAGGCCACACGCCGCGGGCAAGATGTCAACCAGATGTCCGCACGTCATTACTGCATACCCTTAATAATAGTCTTAAGAACCTACCACAAATCTCAGGAATTTCTAGCTAAGGTCCTTCAGACCGAACAAACATCTCTTTACTACATCATTTTCTAAAGGTTTATTGTTTACTACGGGAAAGTTAGTTTTCTCACGTATGATGCTTCCCACTAGCAACTCTCTCTCGGGGGCGGTTAACACCCTTCCTCACCCACCAACCTAGAAAATTAACCAATTGACAGCGAAGTCCTTCCCTCACTCTCCCAACGAAAACTTGTCCTTAACAAATCAGCTTTTTTCGTGTCATTAGACCCACCCATCGCAATCTTCCTCCGCAGTAGCATCTTTACAGAAAGTCAGTCTTTATGCATTTTTTGAACCGTTATCATCTAAGCGCACGTCGCATACTACATATTGTAACTTTGGCTACAATCGAACTTAATTATATCTCTCTAGTCAAGAAGTTGTTGGAATAAACATTAATTTATCTGTGTTAAACCAGTGTGAATTCATTTGAACCACTCCTATTATCGTAACAGAAATAAGGGGATCGATCATTTCGTGGCGTCGATTATCGAATCGTAACGGGAATTTACGACTCCCGTTAACGTGCTTTCTCGCGATCGCGTCACTCCGCGAACGATCGAAACTGAATCAAATACGAGCAGGAAGCCGATTCCGTTAACACCGCATTGAAAAAATACTGTTCGGCAAATTGGCCTTCGAAAATTGGTCTCCTTAATCACGTGCTGATGTAAAAATGTAAAAATGAAAAAATATACTCTCATCTTATTTCTGTATCTGTTATAAAATCGAATCCTGCTAACTATTTATTCTTAGCTAGTCAGGGATTAGTCCAGGTTGGATATATCTAGTATTTACGAAATTTCCAAACCTAACTTTTTTGGAAACAAAGTGTCATATGGAAAAGTTTGATTTTATATTAAATTTATTTTTTCACATAGAATCACATCCTTGCCGATTTCACTATGATTATTTTGACAGTTTGTTTAGTCTTTATCTTTTATTATAATTTTTTAGAAATTTCTGATTTCGAAAAATGTAAAATAGAGAAGTAATAGTTGTTAACTGTGCTTCAGGATTATGTGGAGTTAGATCATGCAGATTTCAATCTTATCTGTTACTGTTTTTGCAGAGTAACGTCGCTCGTTTGGAACGAATATGTTGCAGGTGAATTAATTAAAGTGCACAGACTTATGTTAAGATATCTTGATTTATAAGTAACTATGGTTTCGACTATACATATATATTATTTCAATAAAATTTGAAAACTACTAGTGAACAGAAACTATTAACAAATTATCACCGCGATAATTTTTCACGGAAAATTTATCGTGTTCACGGAAAATGTATATGTTTATATCTAAATAATTTGATATAAGCTGATAACATTTCTTATCAAGATTGCGTGACGCAAACTCTTATTTGAGGATTACGGATCTACGTACCATCGCATGAGGAAATGATACTGTCTATAGCGAATGCGTGTTCCTTTTTTCAAATATGACAGTTTACTATTACAAACACGATAAGCAGGATTTATGTCTGTTTTGCATTTTTTGGTAGCAAGTTGTTGTCTCTCACGTTAATTAAATAATGTGATGAAACACGTTTAGTTCGTTTGACTCAGTTGTAGGTTAACATCCGTTGCGTAATTTATTCTCGAAGTGTATGAAATATAATTTGCAAAGATGGGTATTGATGCAGACGGAAAGAAATATACATCACCAGATGGCTCAAAAACTTGGGAATATTTGGCTATTTTGACATGTAATTATAAAATTATTTTGCTCTTCGATATTTTTTTAAATTCTAAAGAAAAAGATCTACCAAAGACCTGAAATGAAAAATTACACATTCCACTGACAGTTATTCTTTATAGTGGCAATTTTTTCTTAAATCTTAAGAAATCTGTTAGCGATAAAAAAATAACATTGGACAGAAAGTAACTAAAAAAAAACGCAGCAGGTTAAAGTTGTATTTTTAAGTATATAATATCTATAATAATGATCTATAATAATATTGTCGAATTATTTTTCCTTATTGATACATATACCGTACATGTACATTACGTACATGAATCTGTCAGGTTCCATTATGAGTGGTTGCATTGGATTCGTCGTAGGATGGAATTCACCAAGTATTGTAATATTAATGTCCGAAGACTCGCCTATTCCAGTCACAGCATCATCTGTTTCTACGTTGGTGGCAGTTGTGGCTGTTGGGCATATGTTAGCGCCACCAATTAATATTTTTATTGTTGATAAGTTTGGCAGAAAAAATACTCTGTTGTTTAGTGCTTTACCGCTCTTAGTCAGTTGGAGTTTAATTACTATCGCAACGTCTATTTGGGTAAGTTGTATTAGAGGATGAGTCATGTCTATACAACAGTGGGTGAATTTGCATCTTAAAATATGTAAAAGGCGTCATATGAATTTACTCGTACGTCCTACTTATTTGAGTTTTCGAGTTATAAATGATTACAAAAAATGTTCGAAGTTTTCACCCCGTTTTCTTTTTAAAGCATTCTTTAACAGTATCTTTGCAAGCTGATAAATAGGGTAAGATGGACCCATTGCATGGGTCCATTAGGCTTTTGTTTTTGGAATCGTTTAAAATTTATTGTGTATTCGATGCAAACGAATAACGTACATGATCTGCGGAAACAGATACAAAATACAAATTTGGAACTATTCGAAGAATAGTATTTTCGAGCGAATACGGAGCTCAATGTTACGGCGTGCAGTACCTAGATGATGTTGAGGTACAAAGCGGACACTTTGAACAACTTCTTTAATCGTGCATAACTCGAAAATTAAGGTATGTAGGAACATATACTTATAAGATTTGTACTTATTTTATTTTTGTGTAGATACGCCTTCTGAAATATGACGTGTATTTATAATTCACCGTATGTATTGATCAAAAAATATTAATTCGTTATATCAAATTTATTTCTTCTTTTTCAGTATTTAATACTATCTGTTTTTACCACGCTAGAAACAGACACATTGATTACATTTCCTATCCCGAATGATACACAAACCAACTAGTAACATTTTGTTTGTCCATTTTGAAATAACAATCATATTCGTTAATTTGCAAAAAGATTCAAAATTCCGATTTATTTCGAGTATAAGTTTGTAGTTCACATATACAAATGTTTGTGAAAATCGATAAATATTTAAAAGAGGAATTAATAAAAAGGTTATAATTTTTAAAATATTATCTAAACAAATGAATTTTTAAAAAATTTGTTTACACATCTATGTTTTCCGTTCATAAACATAGAATTCTAACTGATACAATTACTCTATCTCTAGGAGTTCCAAGTTTCATTTTCACCAAAAAATGTGATTGTTTTAACAAAAATACAATACGTGAAATTTCCATAGTTCCGCGCAATATTTTGTGCAATATGTAATATTAGAGTGATAAAAAGGACAACTGAACAATTATAAGGTATATGTCTTTATGTACACAATTCTTGAAAAATGTATGTATATTTACAGTAAGAGGATGGGGTAAAATATCCATAGTTCAACTTAATATAGTACTATATTTAATCTATAGAACAAAATGTTTTGTTTAAAAATGACATGTTAATAAACATGTATTTGCTCCATTTCTGTGGATAACTTCAAAACTTCTTTCTTTCATACTTTCGATTAAAATTTGTAGAGTCACGATTTCTATGGTAGCACACGCTTGTCTTATGCCACCCTTAAGATCTAGAATTTAGCATACTGCGTTGCACTTGCGTATATTTTGGGAGCTAATATTTTCCCCGAAGAATTTCAATTAGGGAATATTAGGGGATCAGGAGAATGCATAGGCCACTGCTTATTTTTCGTTTGAAAATATTCTTTATTCAATTTCCAATTATGAATGGTTACATTGTCTTGCTGCAACATACAGTCTTCATAATCCATGTCTTCCACAAACGGAATTAAAATATGTTCTACAAGTTCTATGTCTCTTGGAGTTCATTTTTGTTAATATCCAACGCATTAGAGTTTTTGTAGTGTAGATAAATGCAGCCTATACCATAATAGTTAAATCATGACAGTAAAATTTAAAGCCATCTGATCCGTCATGGTTAAACTTTTTTTCGTCCGAAACAATTACATTTTTCTACTTTTCATCCTAAGTCATATGATATTTCGCAAATGCGAGACTTGCTTGTTTACGATGTTGCGTTAGGGGTGTTTCCGAAATTTTGTTCTATATGAATCGTTTAATGTTTCGCAAAACTTATTGGAAACGCCTTTTATTAAGTGGTAGATTTTAAGCTACTCGTATTTGACTCGCTGTTAGATTCTCCTTTGTTGCAGTTCGCAACATTAACGAAATGTGACTTCATGTAAGCTTTCCATTTTCGCTCTTTGGGTACTTTTCTTCATACGATCGACTAATAATTTAATAAAATTATTTATGAAATGATGTAATCTCTTTATTCTAAGAGCAATTTCTTTATGAGGGTTCTGCATCCTTGTATGCCATAATTTTAGCCCTGTTCTCTTGATTTAGCAAAATATCTCTTGGAATATTTAAAATAAACTAAATTAACCTAAAAATATACTCTATTTAATTAAAATATAACAAAACTAATACTTTTCCAAATGCGCTCTCGCTACTTATACAGCTAAAGATGATAAGAAAGAAAATTGTAACTATGGGAATTTCGATTACATTTGCAATATAATCAAATGTTACATTACTAATTAGAACAAGACATAACAATCAAGAAACAATAATAAAGAATACAAATATGAAATGATGACTTTAGTCATCACAGTCGGGAGCTGTTCAGAACTGAATCAATAACCACAGAAGAAGTAAAACTGGAACTATGGAGATTTCGTGTACTGTACGTGCCCAATGTCTTTGGTAGTATTATTATTTATACTTTACAAGAATTTATGAAATTTCATAAAAATCGGCGTGTCACGCTGAGATGATGCTTTTCGTTAGATGTCTAAGGAACTGTCGTATTAGACTACCGTACTGTATCCTTTAAGCGACCTTTAGACGAAATACTCGCCCTTTTTCATTTTTCTGTTTTCCCGTTCTTCTCTTCCATTCAACACTACATAAGATTTCCAATAATTGAAAATTTTTGTGGTACCGCGTTTAATTCATTTACAGACGACATCTAGCAAAGGCTCAAATGGTTTATTAGAAATGAAAGCGATCGATAAGCATGATTTGGTCAAATGCACGATAATATGCACCATAAAATGCACGATGCCTAGCAATAAAGTGTCTTCTTTACACATTTGCATTCTCAAATCTAACATGAACCAAATACAAACATAATCAAAATCAAAACTAACCAAAACGTGGCTCAAGTATATTCCTAACATCTGAAAGTACATTACAAATATTATATAGTATATAATATTAATATTATAATATAATATAATACCAAACGACGATTAATATATATAAGTGTAATTCCACAGAAATCAACCTTGAGAACATATCTGAAAATCACTGAAATAATAAAGAAGGATCGTTTTGTAAATAATTAATCAAAATTCACTAGCGACTTATACATGATTTTAAATATTATTAGGCTTGGGCAAATTTTATTTGGGACTATGATGAAAAGTCACAATTTGAAGTAATGGATCAATTACTTTAATTCACATTTTTATTTTACAAATAATATAGGTTATTTTGTGTTTAGGATCAAATAAATTATTTTCAAGTAATTTTCCATTTTAGATAATAATTTCAAATAAAATAATAAATAATTTGAATTTTAATATTAATTTGAGTTTTAGTTGTTGCATTTTGCATACGTTTCAAGCATAATCTAGCCAAAGTATTTCACAACATAACAGTATTTGTTCTCAGAATTATATTTATTTCAATTGTCTTCGATCAATACTATCTGAATATGAGTACCTAGTGAAATCAGTGTTTCTGATGCAATTGTTGACATAATAAAATCGAAATATTTGAGACATTGTTTCAATAAACATTTATTCAAATATAAAATTCTATTTAATAGTTAAATAATGAAATAATTCGAAGAAAAATCATTTACCTATTTAAACATGCTAACTCGTAATTATTTCAAAACAAAATTTAACCAAACAAGATAGTATATTCTCTTAATAATCATTTTTCAAATATTTTATTTAAATAATATCTAAGCTTAAATATTATTATGAATAAAAATTATGTTTATTAACAAATAATGTTCATTAATTTTAATACATACTTATGTATGTATATAAAATATATTTATATATATTTTATAGTTTATTCCCATATATTATTTTATATAAAAATATTTCATCGTCGTACTCGGAAGTTACTGAACCTAATAAGGTAGCGAATTAGCAAGTTTTCAAATGTGAAATTATATATACCAGATATTTGAACACATACGATAGAAAATTAACATATTACGTGTTAAATCTCTTTGAAATTTTAATAGCGCTGTAATGAAACTTGACTAGCGTGTTTATATTGGTAAAATTTAAAATCAAATTGAAAATACGTATATACAACAAGTTACAAGATAATCGATAAGAAATTAGTATGCAGCGTCAATACTCGTCTTAAACATATAATAAAATATATAATAAAAAATAGTCCGTCTGAATACAAAAGTTTTGTAACTTTTGCGAAGTGTACTATATATTTGTAATAAATATCTTGTAATTTTTTAATACATTTTCAGCTTTGTTTTAAAATGTACCAATATTAATCATGATAATCATATCTTACATATTATCATATCTTTAATGAAATTTCAGAATGGTTTACATAACACACTTAATATATACTCCAACTCCAAAAAAGTACTTTGTACAAGTATTTCTTTGTGCTACATAGATCACAAAATTTATACACAGTTGTACACAGAGTATACACCTCCGAATCTTTAGAGATCTGTAAAAAAAAATTCTTGGAAAATTGAGCATTTGAGCATTTTCAAGGGCAAAACTCTTTTTTATTGCTACATATTCCACTCACCACGATGAAAGAACCAAAGTCTCAAAGGAACCATTACTACGTGCAGAAGACATTCCGTGACAATGCGATTTTTAGCGACTATGTTATTATTGCTACTTAGTTTTGCCTGCATCTGAAAATTATTGAAACTTTAACATTTCTTTCCGAGAGAAGGTTTCATTTGCGACATGTGGTTCCTGTAAGTTTTGTTCCTCGTGATGTGTAGAATACGTTGCAATAAAAAAACCTCGGCCTTGAAAATCATACTCAATGTCAATTTTTTCAGAAATCTCCACAGTCCCTGAGTCGTACAATTACGCTATTGTGGCTTTTACGTTTACTTTTTATACATCTCTATACTATTATGAGCTCTTTTCCCTTTAATATTGCCATCTTACTACATTTTTCCCTAGATTCGCTACGTAAAGTTATTTTCGTCAAACTTTGGCTTTTGAAATACGCGCAATTTCTGACTTATTTTTTTTTTATCATGTAATATCTTATGTAATAGCTTTCAAGATAAAGTCCAACAATTCCAGTTTTAAGGTATAAACTTTACGCATAGCTTTCAAAACAATTATCTTCGCAGTTTAAAAAATTATCATTTTTCATATTATAAAAAAAGTTATAAATTCAAAACGAAACAAAATTGAATAATCATTCTCTATATCTACATTAATATATGTTAAAAATGAAATGTCTATTTATACACATAGGCACAACAGCTTTAATTATAGAATTCCAAGGTGAAACTGTAGAAAGGCTAACGATCCTCCGATTTGGATGACTTTTTGATACATTGCGAAACTCAATATGTTACAATATTTTCCTATACATGTAAGGGCTGAACGCACTTAATTTTGGACATATTCGCCAAAAATTAAATTATTATATTATATTATTAAAATTAAATGTAAAAAAAATTGCCGGTATCACTATAGTAAATTCTGCCTATAGTTGTACATTTGTGGCAGTGAATGCGTTAGTATTGGTTACCGTCCGCTGGTCGCCTATCTTATGTTTATAAACGAAGATGGTTGGCTTGAAGGCTCCGTGCACTACGAGCACATGCGAGTTTGTAGAAAACATCTGTTAAAACTTGCAACTCAAGAATGTTCTTTTCGTAACATAACATCAATTATTCATTCGCATAGTGTTTTTACAATTAATTTGTTATTATTTTATGTAAGCGTTGCTGAAATTCCCGTGTAAGCCCTCACGAGCCGTAAAGTCGGTGGGGATGATCACTTGCGGAAGGAAAATTACCAGATAACCAAACCGCGTGTCTTGCCCCCTATCGTTTCTCAGACGAGATATAAGAGCTTTTTCTCGGGCAAGTTAACACAATTAATTAACCCAGTTCATTGAATCAATTTATTGAATCAGTTCTTTGAGTCAGTCCATTGAGACAGTTCACTGACCCAATTCATTGACTCAATTTATCGAGTCAGTTCATTCATACAGTTCATTGAGACTTACTCTCAAGCTTATTTCGCTTTCAAACTCAGAACCATTTTACATCGAACACATTTAGCTTATATATAGTCCACTTCAAATAAATCTCACAGCTTTTTCGTACTGATAAAATAATCAGTCTTTCCTTCCTGTGGCAAATAATCTTTGCTGCTGCTACATTCTTCTGAGCCTAGGGTCCAGAACATTTTGTGATCCTTTCGAGTCTAGCGTCTCGACCAATAGGTTCTAACAGACGTTTCTTACAGCCTCACATATACACGTTATACTTTTAAGCACGATGCCTTTAAGCCTGATCGACGAGAGTTTATAAGCAGAAGATAAGCGGCCAGCAATGGGTAACCAATACTAACGCGCACGCTGCCACAGATGCACAAGTATAGACAGAGTTCACTATAGTGGCACCAGCAGTTTAACGCGGATATCTTTGAAACTAAACGAATTACACCTTATATATATAAGAAAATCTTATTCAGAATATCGATTTTTACAACATATCCAAAAATCATCGAGATCGGAGGGTAATTAGATTTTCAGCAGTTCCACTAAATTTTAACTCCTATTTCTTTCTTTTTGTTCTTTCTTCGTCATTATATCATAATCCAGAAATAACTTCTTAGATTTTTTCTTATAGGAATTGTACGTGGCAAGATTTCTGGCTGGAATAACACTAGGATTATTTATCTGTGTCGCTCCAATATACATAGGTGAAATATCATCACCAGATACGCGAGGCGCTGGAGGTTCTCTGACGACTATCATTTATAACATCGGTATTCTTGTAACCTTCGTAGTTGCACCGCATCTTTCATTATCTGCAATGGCAGGAGCTTTCCTAATCATTAACATTGGGTTTGTAATCATATTCTGGTTTATGCCAGAATCGCCGTACTTTTTCGTAATGAGGAATAGAATAGACGAAGCGGAAGAAGTTTTGGAGAAACTACGGGGCAAAAGTGACGTTTCTGAAGAGCTTCAAACGATCGTCGATTCCCTTTTAAAAAAGGACAAGAAATCATCGAAAAGTGGAAATTTGAAAGATATCTTTACGTCGAAAGCAAATTTTCGTGCATTTCTTAGTATAATGCTGTTTGCAGTGACGCAACATTTTGGAGGTTTCTTTACGATTCTAACATATGGTCAATTGATTTTTAAATCAATAAACAATATAATGTCAGATTATGTCGTAAATGTTGTAATTGGTGTAGTACAACTTATTTCTGCTCTTGTAACAACTCTGCTAGTCGACAAATTTGGTCGCAAGCCGCTAATACTTGCGTCAGGTGTCAGCGCTGCAATTTGCAATTTCGTGATCGGTTTTTACTTTTTTTCGAAAGAATATATGCACGCAGATGTGCTATCGGTTTCATGGATCCCATTTATATCGTCTCTTATATTAATTCTCACTTTCAATTGCGGCTTATTATGTTTACAGATTATTCTAATGTCAGAAATCTTTGCAACTGAGATTAAAGCAATTAGCACATGTCTCGTCGGTGTAATCGGCGGATTGCTTGCTACATTAGGAAGTAAACTTTATATATGGATAGCAATAACTTTGAACTACGGTCATTCGCTTCCTTTTTTTGTGTATTTTGTAATCGTAGCAGTTTGTACAGCAATTATATTGCATGTTACCCCAGAGACAAAAGGTAAAACATTCGCGGAAATCCAAATAGAGTTGAAAAAGTAATTACCATTATATTTCTTCATTCGTTGTCTAGTAAGAACATCGACGATAATTTCCAATTTGTTAATAAAATAAGTGATTCACGAAAAATGTATTCACGGAATAAAATAAACACTTTAATTGTATTATTTATTATTTTAATGTGTTAAGATACATGGCCAAACATATTGTATAACAGAAACGTTCCAAGAAAGGCTGTAGATATGAAAATGCGTATTCTCAACTCTTGTAAACATATCTGTACAAATATATCCTCGGATACAATGGAGAGAGAGAGAGAGAGAGAGAGAGAGAGAGAAGTGTATCTACTAAGTTTGGAGGGCAATACCTTAAAGACACATTAGGATAATAAATAGTGCGATTACAATGTTTATTCTGTTTCTGTAATTCATTTTCTGCGAACTACCACCTCAGTCATTTGCTTGCGAAATTTTCGACCAGATCATTTCAAGCTCGTGGTACGAAGGAAGGTCGGATGCACTTTGATCTCTTCCTTTTAATGATAAACAAAAAAATATGTTGTTCCGGTTAAAAAAAGTTACTATTATTAAAATCTCAGAAGATATGACCTTGAGATGATCTTATAACCTAAGTTCCCCCTGAAATGCAATTATGTTTTTCCGAAACATTCTTTTGTAATGTGACAAACAAGAGAGTAATTAAGGGTAAAAGAGTTATGGCATTCCGTGTAATAGGTAATCTATTTTAGCTATATTGTAAAGTGTAATAATTGCTGTAATGTTGAGAGAGTGAATTTGGAGTAATCGATTTGATTTGTGAACTAAATTTTATTTGTACATACGTATGTAGGATTCTTCATATTTCTTAAAAAGAGCATTCCCATAAATTAACAAAGAACAGAAATCAATCACCTATAGAAAGGAACTCGATCAACATGTAACGAATAAGAAATATTTTTGTAAAGTTCGTTAATGTACATTACTGCGGAAACAAATATATTTCTATATATACTTCTAAATTATTTCAACCTTTGATCTTATCTCCGGCCATCATATACAGCTAGTAGATATTGATGAAAATGATAATTAGTATTAATTAGTGTAAACAAAAAGATAATAATAGAAGGTAAATGAGAATTGGTTTTGCAGAGACATCTGATGGTAAAGTACTCGATCTCACAGGTACGGCCACTGGAATTACCTTGATAAATCGTAAAGTTTATTTATCGAAACGATTTATAACTCTTTTCTTTCAGGATATTCACACCATCACATGATATTACTACCAGCACCACCTATGAATCAAGCATCGGAGGAACATATGGCATTATATCTCACATCGAACCTTCACTTTTTATTCCATTTCATTTGTAAACAGAATTGATATTTGCATTTATAAGTATTCTTACAATATATCAGAGACAATAAATGTACAGAACACCATTGATGCACAGAGATATTCTAAGCAGTCAATAATGTATATATCAGATATAATATAGTATATAATATAATACCAGTTTTCTATGTGACTTGTTTTACCGGAGACGGTATGGAAGATTTAATAAATTTCATTAAAAATTTAGAGGGGTCAGTTAAATATAAACCGGACTTAGTAACATTATGTTTCAGTAAAATGTTTCAAAAAAAAGAAAAGAAAAAAGAATTAAGTTATTTTTCTATATATGTTTGATTTCCCTCTATACATTTTTGTCGCCTTTTTTCCGCGAGGAGGGGAACATGCTATTACGCATATCCAGTAACACGTGTCACTGGATTATATGGGACTCGGCAGATGGTGTCCCCATACCTACTAAAAATCTCTCCTCTATCCGCTCCTTTAACCGTACAAGCACCAACCCCGGAGCCGTTTTTACAGCATTACTTCAGGGTTGGCTTTATGTCAGTACCGCTCTCTTATTCAATCTTATTCTATCGTCTTCTTCTTCTCTCTTCGATCTTTTCTTGTGCAAGCCTGGACTTCATTATTTTATTACATAAAGCCTGGAACTTAGTCCAGTTGTTCTCTTTTTCCACCATTACCCCGATCAAATTGTCAATCGTCAGTGATGTGCTGACGTGATTCTCCAATTCGGTCCTCCCCTTTATCCACCTGGGGCAGTTGAACAGCGTCGTCACTATCACTATCGCAGTCACAGCAGCGGGCGTGTACTTTCTTCCTGATCATCCTTCGGTACACGTTAAAAATACCGTGTCCGGTCAGGATCTGCATAATAAAGTGGTTAATGTACCTCTCATGCCTCCTGAACGTGCAGACGTCCGCCACCAGCCTCTTCGTCCAGTTATCGTTGTGATAGTCACGCTACCCTTCCTTCCACTGATCCTCCATACGCTCCTCCACTGCCTTGATCCTTTCATAAAAAAAACCGAGGCCGTATCTTCTCTTGAACGGGTATCGTATCGTGACTGCAGATATTCTTTTCTAATTCGATATTTCTCGGCCCGGAGCTCGACTGTGTAGAAAATGGGTAAGGTGCCCGTAAGCACGCACAGTGCTGAGTGGGACACTGTGCGGTACGCCGTAGATGATCTTATCAGCGCGGCCCTTTGCGCCCTCTTAAGAGTACTCCTATTCCTTTTCTTTTCTACCGTCTTTGCCCATACAGGCGCTGCATAAAGCACCACCGACTCCCAGACTCCATAATAGAGTTTCCTCGCAGAGCCGGTGGGACCGTTAATATTGGGCAGCAACGATCTCAATGCTCCCATAAGAGCATCGGCCTTACCGCACATTTTCTCCAAATGAGCCCCGAACCTTCTGCAGGTATCCACCTGCACCCCAAGGTATCTAATCTCCTGTTTCGTGGTCAGAAGGTGCCCCTCCACGTTCATCTGAATTATCTAGTTTATCACAATCACATCTCGAGATAATCCTCAAGGAGTATCACCAATTTCCTGGGCATCCCTATAGATTCTGCTTCCTCCAAAATCTTATTCCAGCTGAGAGTGTTAAACGTGTTCTTCACGTCAACCGCCGCAAACACACAAATCCTATTTTTTCTCTTGCATCAGTCAGCAAGATCCATTACAGTGTTAAGGGGGGTTTTCTCAAAGTTCCAAAGGGAAGACTCTGGTGTCCTTTCCTTTGGAATTCTTCGGAAAATCTCCAATATTTTAGTCTGTATGATTTAACTCGATTATAATTGTCCGAGATTTGTGATAGTGAGCTTGGGCTCGAGGCGACAACAAGTCGCCGAACTTAGCCGCGGTCATGGGATGAACGTTTTTACCTAATAAAGATATAGAGTAATTGTATAGTTCTCCTTAAAAGGAATAGTTGTAGCGGCACTCGACAGTAAACATTCGAACGCTCTCGTTGCTCGCCACATGCAGACCCTATTCTTCGGGCAAGATGATTACCAGATGTCGATGCATCCTCACAGTGCATGTTCAGCTAGCCTAAGAACCCGCTATTAATCTTAGGATTTTGTTACCTAAGGTCCTTCAAACGGACAAACAGTCGTTATCCTAACAGTCCCTACATCTACTACGGGAAGATACGGGAAATCCGTTTTCTCACAAACGACGCTTCCCGCCAGCAACTTTCCCTCAAGGACGGCTAGCATCCTTTTCTAACCATCAATATGGAAGTTGACCATATTAACAGCAACACCAATTTCCGTCACTTTCCGAACGAAGGCATCGCTGCACGAATCCGATGATCTCGTGTCCTTAGACACGCCCCATCATAGCTTTCCTCTGCAGCATCATCGCGACGGAAAGTCATTCCCTCGTGAGGTCTCATTAACGAGTTACATAGCGTCTTTACGCTCGGTGGATATTCTACGTTTTAGCAAAGAGTTAGTCCAGTAACACTTGTACCGTAGACAAGGAAGTCGGGTACAACTTGGACTTTGGAAGAAAGCGCATTTTCGTTATCCCATTGACCATGGATTTGTTATTGAACCTAGGATCATTGTCATTAACGTCTCGAGTATCTAATTACCACGGTTACTTGTCAAATTCTGTAATAATCATATTTTGTACTAGTCAATATCTTCTTTATTGCATAACAACAATGTCTAATCAAAATGAAGATTCGTTTCACGCCCCTAACCCTAATTATAATGTGAACCCGACATATATATAGGATTTAAATAAATTATTAATTATAATTTTACAAGAACATTTTTTAGGCAGCCGTAATTAATAGCGTAACCACACGACTACGGTATTTTCTGGTTTTTGTCATGTCCTACGCTCAACACGGGCAGTAACTTGAGACAGGGTGAGAATACGCCGTAACTCGCAAATAATGCGAGTCACAACTCCGGGTATAATGGAATTAGCTAAAAAAAAATTCAAGGGAATAAAAGTAAAACACGCTCACATATTTTCACTATCTATCATTCTACAACCAAAATTAAAATTATATGATCAGGGAAACTCGCGAATGGCCAAAGTCCGAACACCGAATAAAAATAACAAACGGAAGTTACAAAAATCTGTCAATTGCAACGTAACGTATTAATCTATAAGTGAAGTAAAACCAACAAGTAACGATCATGTGAAAAAATTGGTCGAAGTTCACGAAACGTGCATGACACGCAACATATTAGTCTGGATAAAAAAGAACAATAAAATAACAAGTATGGAAAAATCAATTGAAACGCACGAAGTATGCGTACCCTAATCAGTAAATCCCACAACATGTCACTCTGGATAGAAGGAAACAAGTATGATAAAACCAATTGGAACGCACGAAGTATGCGCACCCCAATCAGTAAATTCCACAACATGTCAGTCTGGATAAAAGGAACAACAAAGTAACAAGTGTGGAAAAGCCAATTAGAACGCACGAAGCATCCGCGCTCCAATCAGTAAATCCCACAATATGTCACCACGGATAACACAAGGAATAATAAAGCAACATGTAAACGAAATAATCGAAATTTACGGAACGTGCACATTACAATCAGTAAAATCCACAGCACGTCACCGTCTATGAAATAATGAAACAGCCTCTCGGAAAATACACGAATCGTTAAACACTTCAGGAGACACTTTCGTTATATCCAAGAGTACGAAGAGATGCGTGTTGCATGGTGGAGAGTCGGTAAAACAATGACACGCCCGCTGACGCGCACCGCCCTGCGCGTGCTCTGTCCACCAAAATACCTAGTACGATAAGCAGGCGACGGAAACTGAGAGATCGTGACATTCTCACGTAGCGTCAGCAGAGATAAGCAACTATGACACACCAAAGGATCAAGTATCGACATCAGCAAAGATAATCACGTGTCAAGAAGAGTACGATTTATTGTCAGCAAAACTTAAAACTACAACACCTGGAAGAAGAATGTATCAACAAGGAGAAGAAATTCTTACAAAAGACATCAACAATACAAGAAAACCATATCAGCAAAGAGAAGAACTTCTTGGAAAGGACATCAGGGAAAACGAAGATTGTAGCGTCCACGTTCTTGTCACGACCGGCACACCTTTAAATCCGATGGACTGATGACGGAGATAAAGATGTGGCGGCACTCGGCGACAATGTATATCGCCGAAGTGCCTAATAAGCCATCAATATCCCAACGGACCTTCCGCTGAATGTTCGAGAAGAAGGCGTGCGTCGCAACGGTCGCGGACGCTTAACAAACGCGTGGATAGTGGGGATATTGAGGGGTGACAAAGAATCCGATCGGAAGTCAAAAAGATTATAAGAGCTTCAGTCTTGAAACGTCACGCCTAGAGCTCGGAAGTAAAATTTGTGAACTGTGTCAGAAAAAAATAAAGTTTCTTTTTTTATTTTTTATTTTTCATTCTAAATTTCTTTTTTTTATTTTTCTATTTCTTTTGTGTTATTTTACGTGACATTCTCATGGGAATAAACCGTCACGTAATAATTATCCCATGATGATTTTAGTATAAATAAGAGCAACCGCTTAGAGCAGTAGTTAATCAGTACAAAATAGTCAGTCAGTCAGTTGTAAAGTGGAGTTATTAATTGTCAACCGGTAACGTTAAGACAGTCTTCAGTTAGTATTCAATTGACAACAAGTCAGACATAATCAAGCAGTTATTATTCAGTCTTTAACAATTATTCAATATTTCCGTAGTGCGATCTACACGACCATACATATATATAAGCCAGGCGAGAATTTTACATTGTAATATTTTGCTCTTTAATAATTTCGGACTTATATTACAATTATTACTCGAATAAAATTATTCGTTGAAATATTCAGTCGGGCTTTCTTTAAATAATAATTAAGAATAGTAAATATTTAAAACGGCCGTTCGTTGTTGTAACCTTTGACCCTGCCGCGGTTGAAAGAATCGCAACAGGTTGTGGTGCCTCCAATAGCTGAAGACGCATACAGATCTTCGCATTTTTCCTTCCATTGTTAGCAGGAAATTATCTGCTCGACTTTGAGCAAGTTTTTCGAAGTCTTGTTGGTTTCTGCAGAGAGCACCATTATAAATAACCTTTGTTCATATTAGATGCCAAAAACAAGAAGGAATTATTGAAGTAAAGGGTATAATAGGAGAAAACTTGCAGAGCGTTAATTCAAGCGATTGTTAGCCTCCAAAATTAAAAGAGAAGAGGGGAGTATACGAAAAGAATTCGGTAGGAGTAACATCAGAACAAATTGAAATTAGTTTTCCACCTTCAAATTCCTCTATACCCGTACACGAGGATACTCTTCGACCTGAAGAGCCACACCCAATTCCGTCTAAGACTGGAATAATAGGCCATACTTTATAATAACGACGATTATTCATGTAATATCAGACCCGGAGGAACTCCCAAAATGTAGTAACAATCCCGGACGAGCCCCCAAGAATGTACTGATATTAGTGATTTATTTAAAATAAAAGTACAGATGTTGATTAGACAGAAGAACGATGATTGTTTAACCTGAACTAGTCACAATAACTCGCTATAATTTAAACAACTCAATGGTTCATTTGCAACTCTCAAGCGAACCACACTCTCTCGACAATGCTAGCAACACTCTATCGACAACGCAACTCGCACTCTCTAACTTCTCGATGCACACCCTGTGGCCTCTCCACCGACACTCTCCTCTCAACCCAGACTCTCAATTCATACTTTCTTTGTCTTTTCTTAGACCCTCCACGCACGTGTCCCGCAACTGCTCGTGGCCAGGGTCACATAGGTCTTTTCTACGAAACTATTCACTCGAAAGAACAGATGACACATTGATGAGCCCAACGGCGTCTCGGCTCTCGCGGCATTGTTTATAGTTCACTCGATATCTCTTTTTGGCCTTTTCCACGATACTACATTCATACTTTATAAATTACATGGAAAATAAAGATTAGAATTTGTTAATCTAACTAATAACTAATGAAAATCAAATAAGTCACCAATTAAGAAGATATTGAAAATATTTATTTATTCCGGGAAACTTTAATCCTTCTTGCGCCCATAGCAGGTACGCCAAAATATGGAATTTTATTTGTCACATTATCACGCTAGTTAACACTACTCGTACGGTTATCCTAACGAGTTAGAATACCAAGAATACAACAGTTTGGGATATTCAAAACAGTGATGCGCTTTAGAAAGGCGCGACAAATTTTTTAATCTGTTCCATTTAGTCGCTCTCCTTGCTTCGAATTAACAAACGAGAGTCGAACCAATCGATATAGCTTAACAACTATTTCTGGTGGCATTTAAAAATATTCGTGTCAAATTGAAACTCAAAATTTGAAGTAAAGATCGTAACGTAACACCTTCAAGTAACCGTGAACATAAAACAGAATAATATATTCTTATAAAGAATATATGGCAGACGTGTATTGCAGAAATAATGTCGTCACATTATTATTATTGAGAGGGAATTGTACTAAAGGAATCGGTAAAAGAACACGGATATTTCGATTAATAAGCTAACAGAACATTATGCAGTACATCACATAAAATTTTACATGCAAAAAGTATACAATATATTTCTGAAGGCAATAAGAAATTTAGTTATCTCAACACTAGATATAATTGTCACGTGCCTGGCATAAGTATCAGCAATATTCGTTACAAAGTACTCGAAAATGGGTTTTGCTCTTTTCGAAGATTTCTTTTACTCGATATAATGAATGTAAGATTTTTCAAGCCAAAATGAGATAAAAATCAAAAATAAGAAAATTGTGTTTTCGGTTTTGTTTTTCAATTATTAACAAATAGATATGTCCCGAAATAATCCTATGTACGACCAAACATGAACGAAAATAGGCCAGCTCGTGCAGCAGGGCGCTCATCGAGTATGCATCGAGTCCGAAGTCGTAGAGAACTGTGACATTCGGAGATGTAAACGATCCTACAGGACGTTTTGTAACAAAATTCCTATATTAAACATTAAACCTACTTATCATTGAAATCCACAACAATATATTGAAAACCGCCTCATGAAATTTCCAAATACAGAAGATTAATGTTTCTACTAATCCTTTGCCTTCTTAAATAATAATTCTTAATAAACGAAAGTACATATTGAAAATACTTATATAAAGTCCTCGCATACACTACTACTACTGTATGATTACTTTTTTTTTTTTTTATTAACGTGGAGGAAATCCGCACGGACACCAGGCCGCTTTTGGGGAAAGCGGCGTGGTAGTGCCGGACTCCAACCGACTAAAACCTCCACGACGACCATCTCGGCTGCGATCGAGAGGGGCCCGAGAACAGGTGCGACGACACACCGGGCGCCCCTCCGCGCACAATACATCGCCTAATGGAGCGGTGTGCGGCCATGTCACACCGCGCCTCGTCTCCAGAGCCACCGTGCCAGGCAGTCCGGTTCCCCTACCGGACCGCTTGGCGGCCCTGGGCGCTCAGTTGCCAGCGCCTAAATTTGAACCACTCCGGGGGGCGCACCGGACCCAGCGCGCCGTGAGACGCCCGCGTCTCCCGCCGCGCCCCCGCCGCCTGATTCTTTCGGGGTGAGAGCTCCGTACCCTCACCCGCAGCATAACCCGCTCGCAGAAGGAAGTCACGGCCCTCCTCCCTCTCTCACTCGCCAACAGAGTCGCGAGGATCGCCGACGGCGAGAGATCCCACCCGATTTCCGCGATGAGGTCGTGGCGCGGCAGCGCCCACGCCGGGCAGTGCTCCAGAGTGTGCTGCGCCGAATCCACGCTCGCATCGCAGTGGTGGCAGCGCGCGGTCGCCTCTTTCCCAATTCGGTGCAGGTACTCACCGAAGCAACCATGTCCGGTGAGCATCTGCGTCACCCTGTAGGTCAGGGGAGGCCCGCCACCGTCCAACCAAGCATCCCAGTTTGGAAGGACGGCCCCGAGAACCCTTAACCCCGGAGCGCCCGGTCTCGTGTCGAGGCCGGCGCGCCATCTGTCGAGCAATACTCGCCGAGTCCGAACTCTAACGTCGGCGTCCACCAGGCCAACCCCGCCCGACAGACCCCGAGTGCAGAGATAAATCTCGCGACACCTCAGGGCCTGCAATTCAGACGGGGAAAACCCGGCGAGCACCGCCGCTGCCGCCCCCGAAATGGTGCCATCACTACCCTGATGGCCACCGTCCTGTGCAGCCTCCTGATCACGAGGAGACTGCGACGGTTAGCCATCAGCTCCTTCGCCCAGATCGGAGCTCCGTAGAGGAGTCTCGATCGAACCACGCCGGCATACAGCCGGCGCACCCCGGCGCCGGGCCCGCCCAGCCGAGGCAGCAAGCGCCCCAAGGCGTTCGCTGTCACCTCGACAGACGGCACCAGGCGCTCGAAGTGAGCGCCGAAGGTCCACTGGCTCTCGAGGGTCAAGCCCAGATACTTCATGTTGGTTCCGACCCTGATCTCAGCCCCCTCCAGCCTCAGGTGATAGCCTGCTGGAGGCGTCCCGTGATCAGCCCTGCGGCAGAACCACATCGCTTCGGACTTCTCAGGGGACACCCTCAACCCCAATCCCTTGATCTCGGCGACCACGCAGGCCACCGCCAGCTCTGCCAGACGGACCGCTCTACCCCATGCCGTGTCCCAGACCAGCACCAACGTGTCGTCGGCGTAGCACGTCAGCGCCGAGTCCGGAGGCATCGGCGCCCGCAGCACCGCGTCGTACGCGATGTTCCACAGCAACGGGCCCAACACCGAGCCCTGCGGGACCCCGCGGTGCACCGCTCTCCCAGTAATCCCCCCGCCCCGGACAATGATTACTAATGTACTTTTGTAATGTGTAATTATCTAATAATGTGTAATAATATAAATCAATATACAATCAAATGAAAAATTATATTTACTGCATTAAATAGCTCTTTTAAGTTTTCGCTTTTGTTACCGAAATGATTCTATACTTAAAAGACAGTTCTAATCATTTTAAGCACATCTGGCGAGAACAGCCACCCTTCGTTTTCTCAGTATCATATCCTTACATTTAAAAAGAACTACTCCAATATTCTGACTGTCCCTGGTTAATATCGAGTTATATAAGGAAAACAAAATCATTGGCGATAAGTATCGTAAACTTTTCTTTCAAAATGAACTTTCCACTATCTTGCATATGTTTTAGCGATTTTAGAAACTTGCTTAGAGGGTAAAACAGTTCTTAAAAGACAGAATCACTTCGACGGCCAAAGAGGAGCGTTAGAAGATTTGCATAAACATAAAATTCTAGTTAATTGTAGTTAAAATGTAGGTTCAAGTTAGTTCTTCGTAGATTTTTTGCGAGTTTTTATTTTTTAGTCTTCTGAACTTTTTTGTTTTTAACTAGTTTATTTTTATTTTTTTATTCTATTTAGTTCCAACGAATGATTTAAGTGCATTGTGTGTATAGTGTATATAATGCGTGCTGTGTGTAACATTCGCATGGTGTACTTTGTTTGCAAAAAAACGGCGAATAATTGAACATTTACTGTAATATAAAACTATTGCTTCTTTTGTTACGATTTTTCTGTAAACAATCTGGACACTGCCGATGCCTGTGTGATTTTTCTGTGGACACCCGAGAACGGAACAATCGCGTTGCGCGTGTGAAATTTGTATCAATACATTTATTTATATGTACTATTATTTATTAACTATTTATGGAGGCAAAGAATTAGAGGAAATGTTAATCCTCTCTACTCGAAAATTCCATGAGACTGTTTTCGATAGGCTGTTATGGATCTTGAGTATGAATCTAACCTTGATACAATTTTTCTTATGTAATATCGCGCAGGATATTTTACGTCTTCAAGTTTCATAATCTTCTTGTCTAATTTGTTGCCCATATATCGTTCGATTTGAGAATCCTTGTGCACCTCGTTCTTTGGGCTAACCTACTTTCGTATAATTAAGAAACAAAGCCGAAAATGCAATTTTTTTATTCTTGACTTTTGTCTCATTTTGGTTCAAAGAATCGCATTTAAAACTTTTTACATCTTTGTCTTGTATAACCCAACCTAGACCTAACTCGTTAATGATTATCATTTTCAATGTCAAGAAAAGAGAAAGGTTATATTATTACGGTTAAATTAACAGCCGTCAGCGCTGGCTTATTAAATTAATATTAAATAATAATCAACGATTGCTTCGAGCTAGAATACTGCTCTTGTCGTATAAACAAACTCCACATGCTGCCGTTTACTAATTTACTAATATTCTAGGGTACTTTAGTATAATTCACGATATGAGTAAGCAGACAGAATTGACATGTTGACAGAAACACATGTCAGGTAAATATATCTTGTTATCCTAATCTTAAGCCATTAACTTCTTTCTTGTATTGATATTAAATATGACTGTCATCAATGAGTTAGGCTTAGGTTGCGCTATACAAGGAGTTCAGTTAAGTAACGTATACAATTTTTCAAGCACTTCCGATAATGTAGGCATCAAATATTTCTAACAAAACTGAATCAATTTTGAATCGATTAGAAATTGCAATATAGAAAATTATAAAAAATTGCTTCTGAAGGCCACCTTGACTTTTTTTTTTATTTGGTAGTTTATTTACAATCAATTCTGCTAGAGAATTTTATTACCTTTACTTTTTATCAAAAGTTTTGTTAGAAATATTTCTTTGTTATATTATTGGAGGTGCTTGAGAAATCAATGTACATCATTTCGTTCAACATCCAAAATAGGAATTGTGGCCTACGCTAGATTGAAGTATACTCGCAATTTTAATTTAGTTAAAGATTTTGGCGAATATCTCGGAAACTAAGCCCGGGTGGCGATTATATGTACAGGAAAGAATTACTGAGAATAATGATGAAATATTTCAAAATTATGAAAATCGATAAAGAGGCTCTTATTCCAGATATTTATCTTAATATTACAAGTGCAAATTGACAAATTGATGAGAAATTGCGAAAAACATTAATATTGAAAGAGTTATTTCAATCCATGTAACATATTTTTGATAACGAATATAATAATCTTATCTTTATCTCATCTGGTAATTAAATTTTGATCGGAATATTGCCGATATTTGAACTGTTCGGGATTTGGAATGGCCGTCGGTTACGTCCTGTGACTCTTTATATAAACCAACCTCTATCCCTCGGGCAAGATGACCACCAGATGTCTAAACACCGTTATTGCGGACCCTCAAGAATCTTGAAGACCCATTACAAATTTTAGTCTTTTTTATAGTTAAGGTCCTTAAGACCACACAAGTATCTTTTAAGTGAAGCATTCCTTTGAGTTATTGTCCATTCCGAGAATACACGAGAAAGCGGGTTACCCATATACAACGGCACCCACGAGTGACCTTTGATTGGGGGCGGCCAGCACCCATCCTTACCCACCAGTCTTTTTCTTATCCAATTAGCAGCAATGACCGTTTCCCTCACTTTCCTAACTAAAATTGCCATCAACGAATCCGCTGGTTCCGTGCTTTAGACACACCTATCATTAATTTTCCTTCGCGACAGCACCATCACCGAACGACGGTAGTTTTTCAATCATCTGTGTAGAATGGTTGGTCGTTGTTGTTTTAAATGACGAGACTACTTGATGTTGAAGCCGCAAAATGTGTTTTTAAAATATTTATAAATATAATACAAAATTCAGAGTCAACTGTAGATCGCTCGAGACTGGTCGTTATAAGAATGCTCAATCAGAACTGATTCGCTACGGACTGCGTATTGGTCGTTGATAAAATTAACTGACAACTCGTCTGAAAACTCCAAAGACAGACTCTCCTGTTAACGATCGCGTTCGTATATTTATACTGGTCGGGGGAGTACAGAAAAATTTAAATTCGACTTTGGTTGACAGTTGCAACTAGCGGCGACATTGTTTTGCCCGGAGTTTGTTTATTATTACATTTTGTATATCCTATCGGTGTTGATACTCCGAGGCAAAACAACAACATGATTCGAATTGCCCTCTAGCTCATGTGCTGCTACACTTTAATCGGTCAACATCTTAACTTGCTACTGATTCTCTACATGTATACTAAACAGCGAAAATATAATAACTAAACATAACATTACTCTGCATCTTGACACTTAGTCAACAGAACGGGGAGATCTCCCCTCTGTGAAGAACGTTGCTGCGTGACCGAACGGAGAGATCTCCCTTTTTGACTTTAGCAACGCGTTTTCTTTTTTGTTGTTGTTATTATTAGTTATTGTTTACCTGGAATTGTTCCCAAATTGAGATCGTAGCTTGAAAATAGAACGTTTTTTGTTAAAATACAAGATTCGATTTCAGAAACCTGTAACATTGAAGCAGGTGTACCGCAAGGTAGTGTCCGGGGGCCACTGTACACTAAGTGCACGCTATACACTGCAGATATCCCTACCACTAATGAAACCTCAATATTTACATTTGTGATACTGCAATTATGATGATACTCATATGCAGATGATACTGCAATTATGAGGGCCCAAAAATTTGCACACAACACGTTGTAACAACACCTCCTAAAAATTAAACAATGGCTAAGTGAATGGAGAATAAAAGTGAACTCTCAGAAGTGTAACCACATTATATTTACATTAAAAAAAGGAACTCTTCCTTCTGTTACTCTCAACAATGTTAGTATACCTCAAACTAAAACAGTCAAATGTTTACATATGGTCGAAAAAATGACATGGAAACACCACGTAAGAGTTAAAATAGAACAAATTCGTATCAAAAGACGTGAAATGTACTGGCTTACTAACAGGAATTCCAAGATAAGCATGAGCAATGAGCTCCTCATTTATAAAACGATAATCAAATTAATTTGAACCTACGGGATTACATTATGGGGTACGACTGCTAAAAGCCATATAGCAAAGATGGAAGCGCTACAGTTCGTCATTCTGAGAACTATTGTCAACGCTCCTTGGTATATGCGGAACGAGCAAATACGAAGCTATCTTATGATCAGATCAGTTGAAGAGGAAACGAAGTATCTATGCAACAGATACATGATAAGCCTTGAAAATCATCCCAGCGATGTACAATAGCGAATAGTCTATATTCAGAAAATCTTTCTAGAAGACTACGCAGAACGCAGCATCCAAATGACTTCCACCCCTCCACATAAGGAGTGTGTGCATTAGAGATGTATCCTACTGAGAAAGCATCTACGTGGTAAATATTGAAAAAACTGCTAAAATAATTTACCAAACGTCCTTTCTGGACAAATTGTACAGTGTATTGGTGTTATTAAAAAAGAAAAAAGAAAACATCCACGCAATAACCGGATTTAAATCCGGTTGAAAAATTTTATCTGGAAAGCAAAGTTCGACAAACATCAATTACGTCAAAGGAGGAAGTAGAACAGAAATAAATAAGTAGTAGGAAGTAGAAGAGAGATAAGTTTCAATTTCAGCGGTAAGATTTTTAATTTAGTAATCAACAACTACTATTGCGATAAATTCGTTTATGTCAAAAAGTTGGCCGATTGCACACTAAATGGAGAAAAGAATAACGGGTCATCGCCCTTGCTTTTGAGCTTGTCCTATAATGTGCATTCGTCGATTAAAAGTTAGTCATACGACGGTGCAGGAAATAATTTGAGAAGGTTTCCGATCGTATAAGATTTATCGTATTCAAGCATTCCGACCGAATGACTATCCTTCGCGACGAAGTTTTCGCCATTTTAGGCTCAACGAAAATCCATATGCGATAGTGTGAGGTGGATATGTCGTCCGTGATGATAGCTGCTGGCTGTAGATGTCGCTTGCTGGGGGTACTGCTGTATTTTCTTCCTATTTTAGAATCGTGGAAGAAAAATCGGACTTCGGTTACCGGGATTCGATCCCGCGTTCCGAACGTTCGTAACCTCGTGCGCTAACCACTGCGCTGTCACGTAAAAAAAATAACTCTCGTGATGATATATATAAAAAAAACTTTATTTCTCAAGAGTCGAAGGCCCTTGAGTACCAATATTACAATGCTCCAGTATCGGCTTACAATTCAGACTGGTCTGGCCGTCATTATTCGGAGTCTAAATACTAAGCGAGAACAATGGAAATGATGGAGGGGATATTATTCTCGGAAGTTCTTTATCGGGGTGGCGAGGTGTCAACTGTCCGGAGGATACCTAGAGGTGGTCGCCTAAGGTGACGTAAGGGTAAAAGAATTTGGGGTTACAGCGCTACCGTCGTCCGTTAGATGTGTCGAATGGCGGTATTTGTGCTGTTGAGCGCCGCCACAGTTGCAGGATTCAATCAAGAGTGTTTCACCATCCATGTATGTATATAAATCATTGGTCTCTAGTGTTTTCCTATGAAGCAGGTGCAAAAAACTTATGATTTGTACGCTTACGTATCTTAATTACGTGAAATTATGGCACGTCACAGGAACCACACCATTTATTTCATGCATGCTTTTGTGCATGATGGTACTCTACTTCACCACAGCCAATTAGTTCATAGATTTTTGAATGAAATATTTGAACAAGGTGGATATAACGTAGAGAGTTTCACACTTGTGGTCTTCTCGTTCATCGGATTTAACACCATTCTTTTCTTCGGTATACAGTGAAAAATATTGTTTAAGGTTTCGCTCGACAATTTATATCTGTTGAACAATTGAAACGTCCAATTAAACGTTCTTTTCTCAGCTACGACCTAGAAAAAACAATATAGGAGAGAGAATTCAACGCAATATCAAAGAAAGATCACGAAAATCCTTATATGAAAACAGTCAACAGTGTTCACATAAGAGCTGGAGTGCGAACGAGGAGTTAAGGATGATTATATATGTCGGGTTCACGTTACGATTAGGGTTGGGGTTAGGGGCGTGAAACAAATCTTCGTTGTGATTAGACATGGTTGTTATGCAATAGAGAAGATATTGACTAGTGCAAATATGATTATTACAGATTTCGACAAGTAACCGTGGTAATTAGATACTCGAGACGTTAATGACAATGATCCTAGGTTCAATAACAAATCCATGGTCAATGGGATAACGAAAATGCGCTTTCTTCCAAAGTCCAAGTTGTACCCGACTTCCTTGTCTACGGTACAAGTGTTACTGAATTAACTCTTTGTTAAAACATAGAATATCCACCGAGCGTAAAGACACTACATAACCCGCTAATGCAACCTCGTGAGAGAATGTTTCCCCGTCACGATACTGCTGCAGAGGAAAACTATATTGGGGTGTGTCTAGGGACACGAGATCATCGGATTCGTGGAGCGATGCCTTCGTTCGGAAAGTGAGGGAAATTGACGTTGTTGTTAATTGGTCAATTTCCATATTGGAGGTTAGAAAATGATGCTAGCCGCCCTTGAGGGAAAGTTGCTGGCGGGGGCCGCCGTTCGTGAGAAAATAGGCTTCCCCTATCTTTCCGTAGTTGGGACAAAGACTGTTTGTCTGTTTGAAGGACTTTAGTTAACTAAATCTTGAGATTTATAACAGGCCCTCAGGCTAGCTGAACATGTACTGCGAAGACGCATCGACATCTGGCAATCATCTTACCCAGAGAATAGGGTCTGCGTGTGGCGAACCACGGGACAGAAACCGTTGGAATGTTTACTGTCGAGTGCTGCTACAACTATTTCTTTTTAAGGAGAGCTATACTATTACTCCATACCTTTGTTAGACAAACGTTCATTCCTTGACCGCGGCTACGCTCGGCGACTGATTGTCGCCTCGAGCCCAAGCTCACTATCACAGATCCCGAACAACTACAATCGGATTGAATGACGACAATTACTTAAATTACGGCTATGGTAGAATCTAGATTAAAGTGTTAAGAGGTTTCCCAAAATTCCAAAGGGAAGGTTCGGGTATTCTTTCATCTCCGACACGACCATCCTGACAATCACCCGTCCTCGGGTATAACTAAAATATTGAGTTTTTCTAACATTAGACTCGATACAACTAACATTATTTACAATTTAACTAAATGTCCAAATAAGCCAAGGGTCCAGTGCAACAACAAAATTTTGTTCGGAGATTTGACAATAAAAGAAATAAAAGAGAACAAAAATTAGTAACGTTATAATTAGTATTCGAAGTGCTAGTTGCATCCTGTGGGTTATCAGTCAGATCGTAACGGCATGATGGACCACCCTCGATTTCGCACCCAAATGAATCTCGTTTTTCTAGATCGTACGAGCACATGGAGCTTCGTTCCACGGTCTCACTGAGCTTTACCATAGTATAGCCCCGAAATGCATGTGAACTACATCACAAGATCTCACTGAGCTACAAGTACATAGTCGCCCCGAAACGCGTGCGAACTCGCTCCGCCATAGTGCTACTGATCTTCCGAGATCGGGGTACTCATATCGTCGTGGTCACTGTTATTGCCATCACTACAGACATCCAACTCAGCAGGAATACAACTATCTGGTATTTTTCTCAATCTGTCGTGGGTGTATTCATACGATCGTTTGCCGTCTAATGTCTTTAAGATATATCTGTCCCCTTCCAAAATTTCTGCTGTTACAAATGGACCTCTAAGCTTTCGATCTAATTTGGTTTGGTTTCTTTCCTCATTTTTGCGTAATACAAAATCACCAAGATTAAATCTAACTACTATAGCTTTAGTTTTGTCAAATCTATTTTATCACACTTAGCGCTATTCTTTATATTCTCTATTGCCTGCTGTCTTACATCGGATATATCTACTTCTCTTTCTTTAACATTGTCGGGTAGCAATAAACCGTATGGTCTTACTGTTTTACCGGTTAATAATTCTAACGGACTCGATTTAGTCACGAGGTTGGTGGTGCAATTCAAAGACAATTGTATTTCCCCAATCACGTCTTGCCATGACTGCCGGGTCGTTTCTATTGTTGTAAACATGTTCTTCAGCGTGCCCATAGTATGCTCTACCTATCCATTGACCCTACTAGCACCGGTTGCTATTGAGTGGAGTTTAATCATTTTTACTTGACAGAAATCTTGGAATTCTTTATCCGTAAAACATCTCCCTTGATCCGCTATTGTCCGACAAGGACTGCCGAATGAAAGTACGGCCGACTTAAGCGCTTTAATGTTATTAAGAGAATCTATCTTACGAGTATGGTGTAGGTATACGAATTTAGTGAAAGCATCGACCAAAACAATAACATATCCTTTTAAATCACTTGTACCACTTAATTTGTCTGTTACGTCTATCTGAACTGTATGCCAAGGTATGCTGATCTTAGGTATAGGACGTAGTTCGGCTTGTATCTTACCTGAACTTGCCTTAGAAATTGGACAAACATGACAGTTCTCTACGAATTTACGAACATATTTCGTCGCTCCTTCGAACCAGTAATACTCGTACATCCTTTCGAGCGTTTTATCCCAACCTAAGTGAATAATTGACTGATGCGCGTGATTAATAACGGACCACCTAAAGCCTCTCGGGACACTGGACAAGCAGAGAGTTCTGCCTTTTCTTCGTATTCTACGATAAAAGGTATCGGATCGTAATTTATACGTATTCGCGATGTCTTCTGCGAGCTCATCGTCCTGCAGTTTATTGGCGATTTATTAAATTTGAGGATCGCGACGTTGTTCCGCTAATAGCTAATCTCCTGAGATTTCGGTCAGATTAATTACTTTATCTGCGACTTCGTTAATTGTACTGTGATCCATGTCTATGGGATTCCGCTAGAAGAAATCTACGTGAGCCATTTGTTTGCCTTCTCGATACATAATATCGAAATCGAAAGTTCGTGAGTAAGCCCACTACCTGTAAACCCTGCCATTTAAATCTACTTTATTGCTAGATGCCTACGAAGAATTACAGTCGATAACAACAAGAAATTTTCGTCCATAGTGGCGAAAACGTTTAACGGCGTTTACAACTGCCAACGTCTCTCGTTCATACGAATGATACTTGGATTCCGCGGGACTAGTTTTCTTACTATAGTATTCTACTACTCTGTTTTTATCGTCAACCTGATGCATTAAAATAGCCCTATATCCATCCGAACTAGCGTCAGTGTAGTTCCATCTGATTATTAGGGTTAAATATCATTAACACCGGCGCGTCAGTCAGGACGGAAATTACCTTTTGCCTTATATTTTCATGTGTATCTGTCCAAGTTATGTTTTTGTTACCGGAGGTAAGTGTGTATAGAGGTTTCATTGCTTGTGAAAATTTAGAGACGAATTTTCGGAAGTAAGAGGGTAGACCCATTAACTGTCTAACCTGTATGACGGTCGTTGTCGCAGGTAAAAGAACTCAAGGCTCTTATTTTACCAGGGTTAGAGTGAACTTCTCCGTTTTGAATTACATACCCAGGATAGAGTACCCATGACTTTAGAAAAGAGCATTTAGAAAAATTAAAAGAGAATCCGGCTTTTACGTAGGTATTTAAAACGTGCCCAATCTTTCTAAAGCTTGATCTATCGAGTCGGCCATAATTAGGGCGTCATTCAGTAAACAACAACGTACGAATAGGCGAGGTCGTCTAAAGCATTGAGAATGGCCCTATGAAAAACGGACGGTAATCCAAACGGCATCGTTATATATTCGTATTACCCGTCGGGGGTAACAAATGTTGTGTACTCCGTAAAATTAAAATGAATAGGCGTTTGGTGAAACTCACTGGCCATGTCCAGACTAATAAAGTGTCTCGCGATTTGATCCGCAATAAGAGGTAGAGGATACCGATCCGCGACCGTATCTGTATTTAGTTCTCGAAAATCTACACATAATCTATCTGAAGAATCTTTCTTTTCCACGAGTAACATAGGGCTCGCAAACGGTGAATTACTAGGTCTTATAATTTTTGCTCGAATTAATTCGCTTATTCTCTCACGTGCTATTCTGCGCTCTTCCTCGCTAAGTCTATAAGGACTTCTTTATACGGTGATATTAGGACCAATTAATCGTATTTCTAACTGGCTTGTATTTACGC
Organism: Bombus sibiricus; assembly: GCA_014737505.1. Classification (NCBI taxonomy): domain Eukaryota; kingdom Metazoa; phylum Arthropoda; class Insecta; order Hymenoptera; family Apidae; genus Bombus; species Bombus sibiricus. The sequence goes on from JACXIM010000094.1 coordinate 48,344, forward strand.
GAGTGCGTAGGAAATCCGTAACGAATGAATCTTTGAATTTCTCGAGAAGAGAAATTAATCGACTTTTATCATTCCCATATACGTCAGTGTTGACTTCAATAATAGCGATCTCGTTTTCAGCGTTTTTATTACAGACGTTAATTAATTTTGTTTTACACATCGCGAGGCTAGGACACTGCTAGGACGAGGTCCGAGGACACTGCCTTGGGGTATGCCAGCTTCTATTGGGAATGTTGCGGTTATAGCGTCTAAGTATTTAATCATGAACAGCCTATTGGTTAGATATAATTTTAAGATGGAGTAGTAGGTGTGTGGTAGGATTTTCTTTAGTTTGAACAAAAGTCCTTCATGCCACACTTTGTCGAACGCCTGCTGAATGTTCAGGAATACCGCAGAGCAATATTTTTTCTTTTGTAAATCTTGGCTGATTTTGTGAACTAGATGATGAATTTGCTCTATCGTAGAATGTTGCTTCCGAAAGCCGAATTGATGATCTGGTATTGTTTTCAAATCCTCTAAGAGTGGGAGGAGTCGTTTCGTTAGCATCTTCTCAAATAGTTTGGACAAAGTGGGTAGAAGACTAATTGGGCGATAAGAGCTAGTTTCGTGTATTGGTTTTCCAGGTTTAGGGATAAGAGTAATTAATGATATTTTCCAGGACTTAGGATAGTATTCAAGGCGAAGAATTGCATTAAAAATAGAGGTAATGAGAGCAATCCCTTTTATGGGAAACTCCTTGATAGCTTTGTTATTTATCTGATCATGTCCCAATGCTTTCCTGGGATTTAGATGACGGATTAATTCCATAACATCCAGAGATGAGAAAGGTTCAATAGGAGGAGACATCTGGAAGGGAGAGTGCAAGTATTCCGTTATTTCGGCGGCAATAGTGGAGGAATACGGTTTGTAGACATTAGTTAGGTGACTTGCAAACAACTTGGCTTTTTTTATAGGGCTTCGCGCACATCCACCTTGCGGACAGCGAATTGAAGGGACTATTTGCGGAGGAGGAGTGAGTTTCCTGGATGCCTTCCATAGTAAGTAGTTGAAGTCAGCTGTGGGAAACAGATTAGCAAGATATTTTTGAAAACAGTCATTTTTGTCATTTTTGAGGATTTTGGTTAGTTTTCTTATTGCGTTATTTAGCTTACGCTTGTCTTCAGGTGTTCTATGACTTTACCATACTCTTCTAAGTCTACGTTTTTCTGCGATTTTTATTATTATGTAATGGGGGTATTCCTGTTTATTGACAAAACACTTAGTGGGGGTGGAAGAACGGCTCGCGTTTATTATGCTGGTGTTTAAATATTCCGTGGCTGCTTCTATACCTTCATTTGTTTTTAAGGATATTGAAGCTGATGTTGGATGATTGAATACTTCCCTAAAGAGCTGTCAGTTTGTGAGTTGGTTGTGAATAAAGCCATTAGGTTGATTTTCGATAATTTTTGAGATAATTGTTGCTATGACGGGTGAATGATCTGAAGAGAGACCTGCACAGAGAGTGATCTGCACAGAAGAGTTGATTTAGATATATGTAGTGACAAACCCGGACGAACCCCCAAGAATGTAGTAACAATCCCGGACAGGCCCCCAAGAATGTACTAATATCAAAATATATTATTTCTAGAGCAAGGACAAGGAAGGATGGTTTATTTGAAGTTAAGTTTAATTTTATCCGTACAAGCAATACTCAAAACAAAACGGACTACAACATTGTCTTACGTCTTACTGCGCGTCTTACGGGTACGTCTTACCCTAAACCTGTGCTTCCAACAACTCAACTAACTCACGATTCACACACTCTGCTCTCGCATCCCTTTTCGTCTTTTCTTAGACCCTCCACGCACGTGTTACACAACCGCTTGTGGCCAGGGTCACGTAGGCCTTTTCTATGAAACTATTCACTTGAAGGACCGACGACACATTGATGGGCCCAACGGCGCCTCGGCTCTCGCGGCATTGTTTATGGTTTACTCGATATCTCCTAGGCCTTTTTCCACGATACTACATATATGTTGGCGAGATGTTTTTAGTTATAAAGAAGTCTAATAAGTCAGGTAGTTTGTTAGTGTCAGTGGGCCAGTAAGTGGGTTTGTTTGTACTGAGATAATTAAGTTTGTTGGCGTTAATGCATTTCAAAAGATTTTTACCACTTACTGTGGTAAGTCTGCTGCCCCATTGCGTATGTTTAGCGTTATAATCTCCTCCAGCTATGAATCTATTGCCCAGGTCTTCAAGGAATTTATCGAAGTCTTCTGTGGAAGTAGAATGTCTAGGAGGACAATATACTGCTGATGTGGTGATTGGACCATGCCAATTTTCTATCGCTACCTTTGTAGCTTGGAGATAGTCTTTCTGGAATGATGGAACCTCATAGTGTTTTATGCTGGTCTTGATGATAATTCCGGTGCCGCCGTGGGCCTTTCCACTGGGATGTTGGGTATGGTGAAAGTTATAACTATTTATTTTCAGGTAATTTTTATCGGTGAAGTGAGTTTCGGATATAAGTATTATGTCAATTTCTTGTTGTTTTAGGAAGAGTTCTAGTTCGTATTTATGCTGAGCTAGACCGTTGGCGTTCCAAAGGGCTATGCGTCTTGGTTTTATTTTATGTCGGAGCGTGTTAATTTGTCCATGATGATTGTAAGCAATGATAGCAAGTTATTGTTTTGCTCTGTTTGTTTCTGCTTTGTTTCTGCTTTGATTTTCTTGAACTACCTGTGCATAAGAGATTGAAGGAGTAGAGAATTTTTGTGAATTAAGTGCTTGATTGGTTAGGTCCTTAACTCTGGGTTTGGGGTACTTATTTTTGTACATGATCTTGTAGGCTGTGCAACCTTTATAGTTCGCAGGATATTCTCCTTGACAAAGGATACACTTCGCAGGAGTTTCTGAAGATTTAGTGCATTGATCTGTAGGGCGAATACCTGCACATTTAACGCAGCTGTGATTGTGGTTGCAATATTTCTGCGTGTGGCCGTATCTTTGACACCTATTACATTGAACTATCTCTTTTTTTATGAAAAGTGGTTCAATTTTTACTACCGAATTCATTAATCGATTGATATTATAGGCTTCTTCGTTATTTGGATTTTGCTTTAAGTCAATAAAGAATAAGGATAGCGGGTTCTTTGTGATTCTATCGCTTATATTGCTAATGTTGGTTACTTCATGGCCATGATTTAAGAGTTCAAGTTTCAGTTAGTAACTTAGATAAGTTAGCTGAGTGGTGGATGTTGCGTAGTACCACACGAAAAGGTTTTTCTTGTTTAAGTTGATATATGTAGAAGTTTGCGTTCAGGGTTTTAAGTAACTTTGTTAGTTTTTTGTAGGAGTCTGGATTGGCCGGCAGGATTTTAACCTGAATATTTTTAATTTTTAGTGTGTAATCCTCTTTGTTAATATCTTTCTCGATGGACTTTATCATTGTTTGAATGTCGATAACACCATCAATGAAAATTGGTGGGGGAGGAGGGTTTTTTTTTGTGTGTTGATTTATTGGTGTTTCAACTACGTCCATAAAATCGTCTGTAGATTCTAATAATGCGAATCTGTTGTGAGTGGTAACGTGGCTTGTTGACGGTTCGTTCTGACTAGTATTTACATTTTTTTTTACTGAATCAAGCTTACGGTTTTTGATGTTAGTGTGGTTTGAAAGATGGGATATATTGCCCATTTGAAACGGACGAGGTAGAACGGTGCGGTTATAGTTTTGTTCATGAGAGCATGATCTGGTTACTTGGGCCATCTTTGAGCTAGTTAATTCAAATTGAAATAACTAGTCGAGAGGCTATGATTTGAATTAGAGATTAGATGTGTTGGATTTTCCACGAGTAAGTTTAAAAAACACTTGGTTTGTTTCTGTTTCAACTCACTTTCGACGGAGGGTCGCCACTTATTGTATTGTGAACTTCACTAAGCACTAGGCACACGTCTACACGCTTCGGCGGTCGAAAGAAAACGCCAATTTTTTACTTTTTTTTTTTATTTGGTAATTTATTTACAATCAATTCTGCTAGAGAATTTTAAGTAACTTCATTTGGCGTGGTACAATAACTTGGATTATAATAATTTATATTATGATTGATTTTAGTTTAATGCTTCAATCTAAAGGGTATTTTCTTTTTAGTCTGCGGGTCTAATCCGTCGTGTCAAGTAATTGGGTGACTAAAGGGTTGTGATGGTTGTTGACCCTTGTGTTATATCTGCATTTGAACTTGTACATTTCTTCTTTGACTGTGGGTATCTTGAGGTCGCGGTGGATTATTTCGTTGGTGACATACCAGGGTGTATTTAATAGGGATCTTAGCGTTTTCGATTGGAAGGGTTGGAGTATTTCAATGTTAGAATTACTTGCTGTTCCCCATAGTTGGATTCCGTAGGTCCAGACAGGTTTTATTACGGTCTTATACAGGGTAATTTTGTTCTGTATGCTTAGGTTGGAGCGTCGGCCAGTGAGCCAATAAAATTTTTTAAGTTTATCCTCAAGTTGCTTCGTTTTGTCTTTGATGTGATTTTTCCAAGTTAATCTCCTGTCCAGGGTCATGCCCAGGTACCTGACTGTGTCCTTACTAGGTATTGTTGTATTGTTGATGGTGACCTGAGGGCAGGTTTGTTTTCGCAGCGTGAATTTTTTTTCATTAATTTTGAAGCCCCATTTACGAAACCACTTTTCCATAGAGTCAAGACATCGCTGGAGAGTGGATGAAGCAATTATCGGGTCTGCGTGGGAAGCTAATAGCACTATATCGTCAGCAAATGTTGCTATAGTTATTTCTGTTGATATTGGTAAATCGGCAGTGTAGATGGAGAACACCAGGGGTCCGAGGACACTAGTAAATCTGGTATTTTATTAGTGTCTGTAGGCCAGTATGTGGGTTCGTGTGTGGTGAGGTAGTTGAGTCTGTTGGTGTTTATGCTATTCAAGAGAGTTTTGCCTCTTACTATGATTAGTCTGCTGCCCCATTGGGTGTGTTTGGTGTTATAGTCCCCTCCTGCTATGAATCTGTTGCCCAGAGCGTCAGGGAAGTTGTCAAAGTCTTCTTTAGAGATGGAGTGTTTAGGGGGACAGTAAACTGCTGAGGTGGCGATTGTACCATGGCAATCTTCTATCGCTACGTTTGTGGCTTGGTGGTAGTCCTTCTGGTATGATGAAAGCTTGTAATGCTTGATGCTGGATTTGATAATGATTCCGGTGCCGCCGTGGGCCTTACCACTGGGATGTTGGGTATGGTAGAAGTTATAAACATTTATTTTTAGATAGTTCTTGTCGGTGAAGTGGGTTTCAGATATGAGCATTACGTCGATTTGCTGTTGTTTTAGGAAGAGTTCTATTTCGAATTTGTGTTGAGCTAGGCCGTTGGCGTTCCAAAGGGCTATGCGTCTTGGTTTTATTTTGTGTCGGGGCGTATTAATTTATCCATGATGAGTGTTAATAGTGATAGTAAATTATTTATTTGTTCTGATTGTTTTTCTATTAATTTTTTGAGTCTGGAGACGTTGTCTGTGTTTTGTGGATTGGGAACACTTATTTGAGAATGGTCCCTTTGGATATTCGTAGTATTTTGCTTTCCTTGTACTGCTTGGACGTAAAAGATTGAAGTAGTAGTGAATTTTGGAGGACTAGGTATTTGATTGGTTGTCTTTTTGACTCTGAGTTTAGGATATTTATTTATATATAATGTTTTGTAGGCTGAGCAACCTTTGTAGTTAGCAGGATGGTCACCTTGACAGTGGATGCACTTCGCTGGGGTTTCTGGTGATTTAGTGCACTGATCACTGGAGTGTGTACCTGCACACTTAACGCAACGGAAATTACGATTGCAGTATTTCTGCGTGTAGCCGTACCTTTGGCACCTTTTACATTGGACTATCTCTTTTTTTATGAAAAGTGGTTCGATCTTTACTACCGAGTTCATTAGTCGGTTTATGTTATATATTTGTTTGTTGTTGGGTTTTTGTTTTAAGTCGATGAAAAAGAGGGATAATGGGTGTTTTTGGATTCTGTGTCTTATGTTGCTGATGTTAGTTACTTCGTGTCCATGTTTCAGGAGTTCGAACTTGAGTTCGTCTAAGTTAGCCGAGTGGTGGATATTTCGTAGTACCACTCGAAAAAGTCATTCTTGTTTTAGTTGGTATGTGTGATAACAAAGTTTTTACTAATTTTGTTATTTTTCTGTACGAGTCTGGGTTAGCCGGCAGAACTTTGACTTGGTTATTATTTATTTTTAGTTTGTATTCTTCCTTGTTGATTTCTTTCTCAATGGACTTAACCATTGTTTGTATATCGATGACATCATCAACAAATATGGGCGGGGGAGGGGAACTTCTTTGTGTATGTTGGTTTGTTGGTGGATCTGCAACGTCCATGGAGTCGTTGGCGGATTCCATTATTGCGTATCTGTTGTAAGTGGTTACACCGTTTGTTGACTGTTCGTTCTGATTAGCGTTTATGTTTGTTTTAACTAATTCTAGTTTACGCTTTTTAATGTTTTTGGTTTCATTAGTATGGAGAGATGTATTGCTCTTTTGCCATGGAGGAGGTAGCGCGGAGTAATTATGGTTTTGCTCAGGAGAGCCTGGTCGCGTTACTTGGGCCACCATCGAGCTAGTTAATTCAAGTTGAATAACTAGTCGAGAGGCTGTGAGGCTGTGATTCGGGTAGAGATTAGGAGGGTTGGAATTTTTCACTAGCAAGATAGGAAACACTTGGCTATGTTCACTTCCAACGGATGGGCGTCACGTGTTCTTTTACGAGCTTCACGGAGTACTAGACACACGTCTGCACGCTTCGGCACTCAGCAGCAAACTGCGAATTTTTTACTTGACAAGTTTTTTGTAGTAATGAATCTGAACTTGTTGATAGTTTTATGGCATGGTTTTTTTTCCCGCGATTCTTTATATAAAAGNTGGGCTCATCAATGTATCGTCGGTTCTTTCGGGTGAATAGTTTCGTGAAAAAAGACATACGTGACCCTGGCCACGGTCAGCTGCGTGACACGTGCGTGGAGGGTCTAAGGAAAGACAAAGAGAGTATGAATTGAGAGTCTGGGTTGAGAGAAGAGTGTTAGGTGAGAAGTCACAGAGAGTGGATCGAGAAGTCACGGAGAGTTAGATGAGAAGTCAAAGAGTGTGCATCGAGAGGTCAGAGAGACTGCGAGTTGCGTTGTCGGAGAGAGTGTGGCTTGCGTTGTCGAGAGAGCGTGGTTCGTTTGAGAGTTGAAAATGAACCATTGAGTTGTTTGAATTATTAGTTTTTAGTTCTTGTTAAGCAATTATCGTTTTTCTGTCAAATTAACACCTGTACAATCCATTTACTTTAAATAAATCACTAATATCAGTACGTTCTTGGGGGTTCGTCCGGGATTGTTACTACATTTTGGGGGTTCCTCCGGGTCCGATACTACATGTATGCACTAGGTTTATAACAATTTTGTGAATTCACTGTAAATTGGCCCCATACTGTAGATACCATTGCAAATTTATTGATTCGTAAATGTTGGCTTCTTTCGCTCTTCTTATCAAATCGTATAAACCTCATAATTTCAGCAAAGTCATTCCTGCTCATTGTTTTTGATAAAAATGCAGGTTTCCAAATTTTATTCCATAAATATGAGACATCTTAATTTTCTGCTTGATACGCACCGCGGACATATAGCAGAGTAATAAATGCATCTAGTTTTGTTGCATCTAGCTCCATCTTAGTCCCCAATACTATAAATGCTTCTTCTTCCGTACATTTTATTATATGATCCCATATACGATGATCAATGATAAGATAAAATGCCATCTTTACTTGTCCTTTCATTATATGCCGTTTAACATATCCTTAAAAATATTATGTTCTGCCAGGTTTGGGATTTGCATCTATTTCTCTCCAAACTGTTCTATCGGGTCCAGTTTCACTCTCTGTCGTCAACGATAATTTCTTTCCTTTTTGCCCTTACGTAAACACTTATTTATAATATTCAACTCTGATTCGGTTGTAAATAGCTTTTCATGTGTTTCCATGCCGTTTTCAGTTGCTGAAGTTTCTTGTTCATGGCACACTGAACAGTCTTCTTCTATGTCCGTTATTTTTTTTTATAATTTTTTTTTTGAAAAATCTTGATATTTCTAGTGTAAATATTTATCACAAAATAATACCATGTACGGAATACAAAATTATTGTCAAATTTGATACGCTTTATTTTTTCTTTTATAACAACTTTACACAAAATGCTCTGAGATGCTTTCTGTCTGAAGATAGAGATAACAAATTTAGATGTCGACTAATTGACTAACAAACCGAGATGTATTCTAGTCGAAAAGACAATAGCAAGTAAAAATATGATCTTTGACGGCGATATTTATATGAAAATATTGATGAGTATTGACCATTCTCCACCAACGGTTACTCGAGGGTAGAGTTGACAAAGTTTTTCCCGTGTTTTATAACAATGAGCAATAACTCTAAGAAACTTCTCGACTTTTAAAATGTTTGTAACAATGGATTGTAAAAAGTGCTAAATTTTGTGGCGATTAAGATTTCCTAATCTTTAGGTGGCCTTAGGATTATAATGGGCCTGAGTTGATATGTCTTGACAGTTGGTGGCTACCTTGGTCGAGGGATGGATTGTTTTATGACAAGATTACGGGTTTAACAGCTGTTATTATTTGTTATTACTAATTTTGTTTGTCATCTGACCTTGAAATGGCCTTTTCTTTGTACTGATTGCATTTATTTTAAGAATAACTAACATATTTTGTCGGGCAGTCAAAATGACCGCTCACGGTAGGCAAGGCAGAGTACAAATTTTTCTCAGAAAATAAAAGAGCAAACTAAAATTAAATATCGAAAAATATATTGTATGTATGTTTTAGGAAAAGCCAGAAATTATGAAGCGATATGATAAAGTTTAAATATGGTTAAATTTGTGTAGAAGTCGCGAGAGCGGTCAATTTGACCGCGCCAGTAGGTTTAGTATTAAAACACTACGATGTAACACTTGTAGTATGCACGACTACGAGGCAAAAAACTACCCTGAACAGGGAAAAGGCTCGAAGTGCTATAAATACAATAAATTCGGGCACATGGTGGACCGCTGTCCGAGCGCGGCGCAGGGTACTATGGGAAACAAACATTTATGCGAAATAGAAATTAAAAACGCGAGATGTGATGCGTTTGTCAATTTGGAGCGTGAACTAACCTTAATGAGAAAAGAGAGACACCGAGAAGTTGCAGCACTCTATCAAAACCGACGTTAACAAGCATTGAGGAAATAGACAACGCGATTACAGAAGTGATCGGCACTTTCGAAAAGAACTTAATGACAAACCGTGAAGCATAGAAATTGGAACCTTTTGTATTTCGACAGACACGATTCCGATGATGTTAGGACAAACCTTCTTGAAAAGTGTTTACGCGAGACTGAGTCAAGATAATAGTGATAGGGATAGTCTATCATAGTGATAGTATCACCAATGTTACAGGAAATAAACAATGGGCTCAGTAAAATCATAGACGGGAGGGGAGAGAAAAAAGAAAATAATGGAGACAAGAACACGAATGATATAGGCGAAGGAGAGTGTAATCAACTGACGAAAGTGTTCTGTACCGACGCGAATTAAAATTAGACGTTAAGCGCGCGTATTAGAGATGATAGTGGCAAGATAAATATCAGCGAACGAGAGAAACACGAATGTTAAAACTGCAATAGTACTGGGCGACGATTCACCGGTGAATTTGAAACCACGTAGATTAGCTCTATAGGAAAAGAATATTTTAAGGGAACAAATAGAGGAATAGCTGAGAAGAGAAGTGATTTATTCGAGTAAAAGCGAATACGCGAGTCCAGTAGTGATTGTTTCAAAGAAAGACGGACCGTATAGAGTTCGTATTGATTATCGCGAATTAAAGATCATTTTCTAACATCACTTATTGATGAGAGGGTCGACGAATTAAGAGAAGCTCGCGTCTTCCCAGTGATAGGCCTACAGAACTACTTTTTTCATGTACTGGTGGCACAAGAGAGTTGGAAGTACATGTCGTTCGTAACACTAGACATAGATGACATAGTTATCCCTAGAGAAAACGAGAAGGAAGCTTTCAATTATTTTGGTAAAAACATTAGCGGTGGCTGAAAATAGCGGGTTGACTGTTAATTGACATAAATGTAAGTTTTTGAAGACGCGAATAGAATACCTCGGACAGGAGATCGGGAACGGACGCGTATATTCAAGCGACGTAAAGATCAAAGCGATAGAAAAGTATTCAACGGCCAGAAACAGCAAGGGCATACAAAGTTTCTTGGGCCTGACGGGATATCTTCGAAAATTTGTGTACAAATATGCTAAAATAACACAATCGTTGCCTGACCTGGCAAAGAAGGAGTAATTATATGTGGCAATGCCCAAAAGAAAGCGTTCGCGAAATTAAACTTAGTATTATCTGCGAAACCGGTGTTACGTATATACGATCTACAAGCGATTACTGAATTACATACCGATGCCACTAAGAAGAAATACGGTGTGATTCTTATACAAAAGAACGAGGATGAAAGTGAGTTTCAGTCCATTACTATAATACAAAGACGACTAACGCAGAGAAAAAAAGATCACTCTTATGAATTAGAAGTTTTAGCAATAACTAACGCAGTTAAAAAGTTATTTGTATATTTGTTAGGGATTAGATTTAAGATTGTCACTGACCGTGAAACGTTCAAGAAATCTTTAGGGAATTAGGATCTTCTATTGAAAGTAGCGCGTTGAGTATTAGTGCTTGAGGAATTTAGGATATAACATAGAACATCGGAATGAATGACGACTTAAACACGTAAGTGCACTTAGTAGATATTCAGTAATAGTTATAGTAAATCAATTACAAACAATGATAAAAAGGAAACGATTAAAGAATTAATTATTTAGAACTATATTTGGATTAATACAGTTATTATTAGAAAAAGCTATACGGAGATTATTTCTTGGTAAACGATGTTGCAATGAAGCGGAGAAATAACCGAAACTTGCTGGTCGTACTGAATTGTTTTTAAATGGAAATAATACGCGGTATGGAAATTTAAATAATGAAAGAAGGTGTTGAAGTAGAGTGCCATATTCCACGGTTAGAAGAAAAACTTAAGAACTTCATTAGCTCCTCTATTCTGAGTATTATTTCTGATAAGAAGACTAGTAACAAGGAAGAACTAATGCCGTTTCCGAAAGATGATAAGCCATTCAGTACTCATTAGTCACGTAGAGCCCATGATGGCGGCAAGTAAAGCGCATCGTCACATTTTTGTATCAATTATAGTTCTTCTAAGTTTGTGCCGTTAATGTTGCGACGGTTAATGAGAAAGAAGCAGTTAATAAGCTAATCGGACAACAAAAGATTTTCAGAAACTCTGGGCGAATTATTTCTGATGAAGGATCTCGTTTATTTCTACTGATTTTCAAAACTATTGTAACAACGAAGGAATTGAGCATATACTGATCACGACGGGATTGTAACATCAACCACATCTCAATCCACATCAGAGACCAGTCCGCACACCAAGGGCAAGATGACAACCAGATGTCTACACATCCTTGCTACGTACCCTCAATATATTTAAGGACCCACTATAAATCTTGGCATTTTTATGGTTAAGGTCCTTCAGACCAAAACAAGCATCTTTTATTTCAAGTGTTCTTTACATTTTTGTCTACTACGGGAAGATACGGGAAAGTTAGTTTTCTCACGTTCGGTGTCTTCCGTTAGCAACATTCTCTCAAGGGCAGTTAGCACCCTTCCTCGCCTACCAACCTAGAAAATCAGCCAATTGACAGCGAAGTCTATTTCCCTCACTCTCCTAATGAAAACTTGTCCGTAACAAATCAGCTCTTTTCGTGTCCTTAGACCCACCCATCACTAGCTTTCCTCCACCACAACATCGTCACTAAATTTTACTGATTTTCCATCTTTCGAACAGTTAACATCTCTTTACCGGGTTTCTACCCTTAGATCAGTCGCCTACTTAATTTATATAAAGTTGTTACAGTAAAGTGTAATTTATACGTGTCAACTCAGTGTATACTCAATTGTGACTATTAAGTGCATAATAAAGTGTAATAAAAAGAAAGTTAATAGCTGCATTACAACTCAACCTTCTTGTTTTTTATATAATCTGAGTTGTGACTTATAATTTTACGTAACAGGATCGTCAAGATACAATAGCCAAGTGAAGCGAGCTATAAGAACGTTAATACCAGTGTTTACGAACTTATTTGTAAATAGTTCTGAACAATGGTATGAACATGTTAATAAAGTACAACGATGTATCAATATTATCTACCAACGTCGTATAGGTATGACGTCATTCAAAGTTATTTTATTAGAAATAACTAATAATAAATAACAAGAAGAGAGGCCCGGGAACTGGTATCGTTAAGTCTTTTTTTTTTTTTATTAACGTGGAGGAAATCCGCACGAACACCAGGCCGCTTCTGGGGAAAGCGACGTGGTAATGCCGGACTCCAACCGACTGAAACCTCCACGATGACCGTCTCGGCTGAGATCGAGAGGGGCCCGGGAACCGGTGCGACGACACACCGCGCACAATACATCGCCTAATGGAGCGGTGTATAGCCATGTCACACCGCGCCTCGTCGCCAGAGCCGCCGTGACAGGCAGTTCGGTTCCCCTACCGGACCGCTTGGCGGCCCCGGGGCGCTAAGTTGCCAGCGCCTAAATTTGAACCACTCCGGGGGGCGCACCGGACCTAGCGCGCCCCGAGACGCGCCCACGGCTTCCGCCGCGCCCCCGCCGCCTGATTCTTTCGGGGTGGGAGTTCCGCACCCTCACCCTCTCTGCAGCCTCCTTCCAAAGCATAACCCGCTCACAGAAGGAGGTCACGGCCCCCCTCCCTCTCTCACTCGCCAACAGTGCCGCGATGATCGCCGACGGCGAGAGTCCCACCCGATTTCCGCGATGAGGTCGTGGCGCGGCAGCGCCCACGCCGGGCAGTGCTCCAGCGTGTGCTGCGCCGAGTCCACCCTCGCATCGCAGAGGTGGCAACGCGCGGTCGCCTCCTTCCTGATTCGGTGCAGGTACTCACCGAAGCAACCATGTCCGGTGAGCACCTGCGTCACCCAGTAGGTCAGGGGAGGCCCTCCACCGTCCAACCAAACATCTCAGGTTGAAATGACGGCCTCGAGAATCCGTATCCTCGGAACGCCCGCTCTCGTGTCGAGGCCGGCGCCATCTGTCGAGCAATGCCCGCCGAGTCCAAACTCTAACGTCGGCGCCCACCGGTCCAACCCCGCCCGACAGACCCCGAGTGCAGAGATAAATCTCGCGACACCTCAGGGCCCGCAATTCAAACGGGGGAATCCCGGCGAGCACCGCCGCTGCCGCCCCCGAAATGGTGCGGAAACCACTCACTACCCTGATGGCCACCGTCCTGAGCAGCCTCCTGACCACCAGGAGACTCCGACGGTTAGCCATCAGCTCCTCCGTCCAGATCGGAGCTCTGTAGAGGAATCTCGATCGAACCACGCCGGCATACAGCCTGCGCACCCCGACGCCGGGCCCGCCCAGCCGAGGCAGCAAGCGCCCGAAGGCGTTCGCTGTCGCCTCGACAGACGGCACCAGGCGATCGAAGTGAGCGCCGAAGGTCCAGTGTCTGTCGATGGTCAGGCCCAGATACTTCATGCTGGTTCCGACCCTGATCTCAGCCCCCTCCAGCCCCAGGTGATAGCCCGCTGGAGGCGTCCCGTGATCAGCCCTGCGGCAAAACCACATCTCTTCGAACTTCTCAGGGGACACCCTCAATCCCAATCTCTTGATCTCGGCGACGACGCAGGCCACCACCAGCTCCGCCAGACGCACCGCTCTATCCCACGCCGTGTCCCAGACCAGCACCAACGTGTCGTCGGCGTAGCACGTCAGCGTCGAGTCCAGAGGCATCGGCGCTCGAAGCACCGCGTCGTACGCGATGTTCCACAGCAATGGACCCAACACCGAGCCCTGCGGGACCCCGCGGTGCACCGCCCTCCCAGTTATCCCCCCACCCCGGACAGTGTAGACGATGCTCCGGTTCCGGAGGAACGCCCGAACCACACCTCGCAGGTACTCGGGTACCCGATGGAATTCGAGGGCCCGGCATATCCTGTCCCAGGGGATGCTGTTGAAGGCGTTGACCACCTCCAGCGACACCGCCAACACCAGGTAACCACGCCGCTCCGCCTCCTCTACGAAGGAGCGGACACGAGCGACAGCGTCGGCCGTAGACCGCCCCTTTCGGAAGCCGAACTGGCCGTCGTGCAGCCTGGGAACACCCTGGGACAGATGCGACTCGAGGTGGGCAGCCACCACTCTCTCCAGCAGCTTGCCAGTCTCGTCCAAAAGGCATACGGGCCGAAAGGCGGAAGGCGAGTTTGGAGAGCGTCCCGGCTTCGGCAGCAGGACCATCCGTCCCTCCTTCCACGAAACGGAGAATTCGCCCCGAGACAGGCATCCGCTGAACAGACGCATTAGTCTCGGGGCCAAGGCCCCGGCGACGTCCTTCCATAGGCGGGATGGGACTCCGTCGGGACCCGGGGCTTTCCGCGCTCCGATCTTCCCGACAGCCCCCGCCAATTCTCCCTCGGTGACTCCCAATTCCGAGCTCCAGCTTTCCGCGGTGTCACGTGTTTCTTCCTCTGGCGATTGAGGTTCCCGCTCCTCCTCTTCGGTAAGTCTACCGTCTTCCTCGTCCGCCGTTCCCGGGAATAGGGTGCCGACAACCTCCTCCAGGAACCGGGGGTCCATGCTCTCCGTTGCGGGAGGCGCCCATGGACGGAGTTTATTTAGCACCATCTTGTAAGGGCGCCCCCCAGGGATCGGAGCCAACGCTGGCCAGAAGCTCCTCCCAAGCCCGCCTCTTCGCGTCCTTGATGGCTCGCTGCAGGGGTCTCCGCGCTTCACGGTAGGCCCCGTACACATGGGCCACCGTGGCTTCATCCACCCGCCGCCTACGGCGGGATCTGGTGTACTGGCGCCGAGCGCGGATGCACGCTTCGCGGAGACGAGCGATCTCCTCGGACCACCACTAGACCGCGCCAGCGTGACACGGGGGTCCCGACCGCGGTATACACGAATCGCAGATCGCGTGCATGTCGCGCTTCAGCCGGATCGCTCCCGCCTTTGCGCCTTCGTCGGTCGGTGATTCTTCCGACTAGGCGATGGCCATAGCGGCCGCTGCCATGAACTCCTCGTCGCGGTGGGTCATTGCCCACCGCGGGAATCTTCTTCTCCTTCCCGATAAGCCTATGGGTCCGCGTGCCCCGTACGAACGGTCGCCCATCGCGCCATCAACCTCCACGTCCGTCAAAATGTAGAGTTGGTCCGAGAGGGTCTCCTCCGGGGACACGGCCCAAACGGAAACGCGGCGGGATGCGGCAGGGTTCGCCCACGTGAGGTCCACTATGGACTCGCCCCGCCGCGCCAGGCACGTGCTGGACGACCCCAGGTTCATAAGCCGGAGGTCGAGTGCGGCTGCCCAGTCCTGCACGTCGCGCCCACTCCCATTGGTTCTGCGGGAGCCCCACGCCGTTGAATGGGCGTTGAAGTCCCCGAGGACCAGTGACGGACAGGCGCCCAAGCGCCTCACACAAGCCGCGAGTCCGTCCAGGAAGGAGGCGTACTCCGTCCGGCCGATGTTGGGCGACACGTAAACGGCCACCACGGCCATGTCGCCCCATTTCATGGCCACGAAGCCCCGTCCCCGCTCGATCACCGAGCAGGGGGGTGGGGGCTCCCGTGGTCCCAGTCCAGAATATGGCGACCAAGCCGGTCAGATCCCCAGCGCCCCGTGACGCGTCGGGAACGCTGTACGCTTCGGCCGCCGCTGCCAACCCGATCCGCCGCTCCGCCAAGCTCCTGAGCCCGGCGGGAGCGGTTAAGATTGCACTGCAAGAGCAGCTGTCCTCCTCTTCTTCTTCCGCTTACGTCGGAGAAGGCTCCGTCTCCATAGCCTCCTCCGGGCCGTTCCCCTCGCAGTCGATGCGTCCGACTTCTCCCTCCTCTCTTCTGGACTTCGTGGGGCCATTTGATGGCGGCGTCGCTTTTTCCCTCGTCGCCACGTTCCCATCGTCGCCTGGAGCGGCCCTTACCCCCCTTTTCTTACGGGCCGGCGGTTTGCAAGCCAGTGACCCCATACGGTGTGACGCGGGCAGCCCCAGGTCCGTGCACACCAAACACTTAGGTACTCGCACCGAGCAGACCCTGGCGCGATGTCCTTCCGCCCCGCATCTGTAGCAGCGCTCTGACCTGTCGACCATCGACGTGCAGTCCCGGCGTACATTCCATGCACCTGAAGCAATGGAGACGGCGCGCCGGGAGAGGGGAGACCCTCGCCGCTGACCAACCTATATTAATCTTACCTCCGTTGATTTTTCTGGCTGCTGTCAGCGGGCAGCGTAGCCATACCGACCCGAGGCTCCGAGGAGTGGAGCGTATGACTCATACGCTGACCTCGTCGGCACGGCAGCCCCCGGCCTCGGCAACAGCGGCCACCACCTCCTCCGGGGTAACTGAGTCCTCTAGTCCGGTCACTCTTAGCTCGACCGTCCTTCGCGGCACAGCCACCTTCGCGGGCAAGTCCATCATCCCGTGGCATAATTTCTCGCCACGACTGCTCTATCTTACGGACGAAAAGGATCTTGAGATCCTCTAGCGGATCACGGGGTCCCGGACCACCGAATCTGTCCTCTATCTTCTCTTTTGCATATCTCCCCAACCCGTCGGGACAGCGGAAACGGCGCGACGTTGACCAGCGGTGCGGGGGAGGTGAGGGAGGGGGACCCATAATCTCTCCTGTTGGGGCCCTGAGGGCGCCTCCTTTCGTCCCCCTCCTAGAGGTGATCCCCACCTCTTGTCCTTCACCGTCATTATAACCAGCCTTTGCTACCCACTCTCTGCGTTCCTTGGTCAGCCGTTCCACCGTCTCTTGGAGACGACTAACCTCACTTTCCAGATGGCGCACCCTCCTCCACGGGTATGCGCCGTCCTCTTCTTCCTGACCGTGAGTCGGTTCCGCGTCCTTCACAGTCACTTGTTTGTTGATCGGACCGATCTTCCTTTCGTCCTTCCGCGTGTCGCGTAATAATTTGACAAATTATTGAAAAGGAGGTGTCGATCTCAAACAGGAGATCGAGCTCTTTATTTCCACACTCTTGAACAATAAATGATGCAACGATAGACTTTAAGATTTGGGTAATATGGACTTATGCGGACTGCAGACTCACGCGGGTGATTTCGGGAGCAGTATTTATATTCTTTTATTTGTTGGAGTGGGGAAAAGTCTTTGGTCGTAGGGATGTATCATATGGTTAGATGTTACTCTGGACTTCGGTTATACGGATGTGTCATGTTTAGAGTGACTGGATGTTACCCTGGCGATTACTCATGATAAGGCGGTTGAGATTAACTATCTTATCATGTAGTGAGTCAAGTTTACCCTGTGACACACGCGTCGTCGCCGCCATCGGCACCGGCGCGGCGGCGCCGGTGCCGGAGTCCGCCCCGCACCTCGTGCCCCTCTTCTTCCTTTTGTCGGGAGCCGGCAGCCACGTGGAGTCCGAATCACCCGCGGACTCGTCCCCCCGCCGCGTACGACATCCCGCGCCTCCGCCGCGGCCGTTGGCGGCGGAGGCGTTGCCTTCTGCGGACCCGGTAATCCTGCGGTACGACCGTTTGCCGAGCGCGCCCGTGGCGGCCGAGGAGGAAGAACACGACGACGTTTCGTCGTCGGATCTCACCTCCCCTTCCACCGCCGCGTCGCCTCCGCATCCCGCCCCACGAAGATCCCAGGCCGGTCGTAACGTCGGGATCACCCAACCCCCTCCGAGGTATCGTTATGTCTGGAGGCAATCCAACTCAGAAATGAATATTAAAAAATTACGCCCCACTATAAGATGTGGCAATGGCTCCGTGATGTTGCGAGGCAACGAGAGGCGGTGCATGACTACAAGCAGTTTTTATAGATGGTACTTTAAATAAATATAAATATTTAGGTATTCTTAAAAACAGTTTAAAAGACGGAGTTACAAAATTGGGGTTATTAAACAATTTTTATTTCAAACGCCACAATGATTCCAAGCATACAGCCAGAATTGTGAAAAAATGATTATTGTATAGAAAATTTCGATCTTTAACTCGATCGAACATTTATGGGAGGAAATCGGTAAAAGATTAAAAAATTACGATATAACTTCGAAAGATATACTTAAATAAAATATTTTAGATGCATGGATTTCTATCGAACCTAAAATAACTGAAATACTAGTGCACAACATCCAGCTATGTTTCCAAGCAGTGACTAATGTCATAGAATTATGTCACCACCTTATTTTTCATTAATATTTGGTTGGGTCTTCTTTGGCTTTAGCATTCTGCATGAACATTTTAATGAAAAATAACTAATACCGTTCGATTACTTTCGTAATCTTGTTTCTGTACATGATTGCAATAAATGTTTCATAACTTCCACAAATGTTATCGGGTTCGCTCCAAATTTGAGATATATAATTCTGATACTTAACATAGAACATGAAGTTTAACGTATATATCTTACTTGTTTAAAGTTTTAATAGCAAGCGTTCGAATACTTTCGTAAGCCACTGTATATTCGTTTATTTGCAATGTACGTGTGATAACAATGATAAAATATAATAAGCCTATTGTAACCTCAGAAACAAAGTGGATATTAATGATATAGGAATATAGAGATATTAAATTGCAAGCAATGCATAATTAAGGAAAATATCGTATTATACGTACGCTAGGTACATAGGTACTGTGTGTTTGTTATATTCCGAAAGCAATGTTTCGAATTATCGTCATACTTTATGGTGAGGAAAATTAATATCATAGGTTCCTCATAAATCAAGAAGATCCTATTACCTATTATAGAATAACACTGATGCCTGTTAATGAATAACCGAGATAAAACTATCTTTGTCGTTAGTTACTGCTCAGAATTTTCGGGGCTAGATCTTGACGCAATACCGCCAAAATTGTAGATATTTTTAGTAATATACATTTAATAGTACAATATTCTATCTGGTCCAGTTAATATTATTGTTTCGTTTTCAACAAATTCATTTAAATACTGATATCATTATATGATATAGTAATATATGTAAGTATTTAAGTGAATTTATAGGAAATGAGACAACAATAATTGGACCAAATAGAATATTATATTATTATAGTATGTTATTAATATCCTGTTACTAATGATAATTAGTATTCTGCACTCCTAGAAAATTTATATTTACATATTACACAAAACATTTTGAAATGTCACTAATACTCTAACGAGACGTTGGAAAATTTGAAAGGAATTTGAAAATATGTTGAGAAATTAGAAGATATTTATTGGAAGTATATACTTCTCAAAGATCAGTGAAGTATTTGAACAGTCAATTATTTACTACATTAATAAGTCACAATATATAGTGACACCATCTTTTGTGTTAAACATATGTTTAAGACTACTATTCACGCCGTATACTAATTTTTCACTAAATGTATGTCTGCAACAAATGCCTTGTAATTTCTATATACATTTTCGGATTTATTTCAGAACTATTACACTCATAATAGTCGAACTACACATGGTTACACGTGTAGCTGTTCTGAAGAACCTTTACAAGAGGTTCTCAAGTAACAGACAACGAATTCGATCTCGCACTTCATTCTTTTATTCATTTTGCGATCACGGTGTACAAATTTTAATTTGATAGTGGCCGCTTTTTGTTGTATCATAAACACGCTACTTAAAAATTAAACTTGTAAATTATGTAATACAAAACTAACTAACCTAGGGACTACAATTTAGTAGTAAACTATCCACACCTAATCTACTTACAGACTATAACGCTCTATGAGCTTCTCACCGCATCGACACATGTAGGTGCTTATCTTTATATCACTCCTTTCCGAGTAAATTGCTTGAACTTCCATTGGGAAATCTTATTTTTCAGAGTTGATACGTCTTTGACGTTTTTTCGAAACCCGAAAGCATGTTTTAACCTATCGACGAATATGTTTGCCGGTTTTCCGTAGTACTAAATTCTAAAAACATACTTATTTATCTGTTCGATGATTTTAAATAGCTTTTCATACCTTGCTTTAAGTTTGTTTTTCATGACAGAAAATGTACAGATTCTTAACCCTTTGCGGACTATCGCCGCATATATACGTTCTACGCAAGCTATCAATTTGGCCGAGGAAGTTATATATGCGTTTGGCGAGAACAACTAATAGAGCCGAACGACTCATATATGTATCTCACGTAAACGCGTCGCTATGAACTCAGATACTCATATACGCGTTCGGCGAAAACAATTGATAGAACTAAAAGACTCATATGTGTGTCATGTGTGTCATATGTCTAGAATTGGACATCTATGAACAAAAAGCGCGTCTAAGCAGAAATTTGCGCTGGCATTTTAAATGACTATCACGGCAGCAGCTCGGCCTCACGGTATGGTTAACTTCGAATCGTCCCGTCCGCAAAGGGTTAAATAGGAATATTCTTCTGTTACCATGATGTCTAATAGAGTTTGATATCTCTTTCTTATATAATCTCTAAATTTTTCTAGGAATATCTAAGGATTTGTTTCTATTTCTTCGATGATAAAGAATTCTCCACATCTCTACAACGGATGCCTCCAGTTTCTTTACACTGGATCAAATTCTCAGCAACATTGTTAGGAGTATTTCCACCCTATTCTTTGGTATGGTGATACACGGTGGCTGATTTCGATGATTTAGTACGGTCTTTTCATCATTCCATTTGATTGACATGCGTGGGTACTAGTGGCTGGTGTGCTGTTGTTCTTCTCTTGTCACTACCAGTCAGTTTTAGCAGCGCTAAGAATAATTGTGATTCAAATTGTGATAAGAAGGAAAGGGAATCGCCTGAATTTTCAATATTAAAACCGCTCAGCAGTGCTTTGCTTACCTAAGATTTTGCTGCATAGCTTCCATTCCGCAAACTTCCCATTTTTAAATCAAAAGGAGACAAGGCGACGTTCGAACACCAATCACAAATGTAACAGAAACTACTTGTGTACTCATATCTTCATACCCTACCATTCAGTCACCATATTCGCTTTAAAGTGCTTCACTCTTCATTTACAGCCGTTAGTTGCAGCAGACGTGACGATCCGAGTGGGATGTTAAGAAAGAGCTGAAGTTTCAATATTAGTTCAAAATTTTACATTTTTGCTGCATTTCTTGCGTTCTGATTATTTAGCTCGCCGCGTCTGTTTTTATAGCATATTCAACTCGATGGCTACGGGCAACGAAATCCGATACTCTTAACGCTTGTGCTCCGGCAACATCGGTAATTTTCGGTGGCTCGAAATTTCATCAACAGTTCGTCGAGTTATAGCGATAAACGGTGGGTAAAAATCGTTTTCGCTTTCGCTACTAAGACGGTTTAAACGGCTATTCAGTATTCCAAAACCAACAAATAAAATGAAGAGCACAGAGCGGTATAAATCGACCAGCCGTGCACGGCTCACGTATTCTCATACTTCTTCTCGTCGCGACATCGATTGGCGCAATATATTTTGAATTATACTAACCCCATTCGATAGTCTGCAGAGCTTCAAGAAGTCCGAAGTCAAAAATCGGCCAGCGCAGACGACCCGAGCCTAGAAGCTCGATCCAGAATTGCCCTCCTCCGTATTTAATTGCTGTGTCATGGTAATCGGAATTCTCTTCGACGTCATGCTCATCAAGGAAGCCTTCCTGACCGTTGTAGATTGACTATTTGAGTCATTCTATGTTTGACTGACGAAGCCGCTATCATAGTCAGGGATATCCCCAACACGGACAAGTGTTTTTGTTTTAAAGTGTTTTAAGAATTATCTTGAAAGAGTCTGGGCGACACCACAAAAACGTTACTACAACAAGCGGCTACTAATGCGAGCGCATCTGGATTCCCTGATGAAGTTAGTGCCCTATACAATGAGCGTCATCCACATATCTGAAGCAACTGTACTACATTACCTTTGAGGAGCGGTAAAGGAGTTAGAAGGCCAGGTCAGTAACTCCGCCGATCTGTTTGTATATGTCACAGTGGAAAAACTGAACCACCAACCTCAACGCGAGTGGGAGACTTCTCTTGGACCTTCCACCTCGACAAATTTAAGAATTTTCTCAGAAAAGAGGTTGCCATCGTGGAGGCCTTAGAATTACAGCATAGAACCCAGTTTTGCCTACCAAAAACGCGCAGATCAACCAGAAAATTATCAGAAAGGCGAAGTTCCGGGTGCTTAATTCTGCTAAGAAATACGTGCTTTGCAGAAGGAAGCACTACCTCCCGTACAGCCCGCTTTTCCAAAGCAGAAAGTTTGTTTGGAAATTTCTTTCAAAACAGAACAATGCAATGAACAAACTCAAAGTCGTCGAAGGTTTCCAATAGTGTTACAGTGTCCTGGGGAACATTGACGCAGCAATGTCAACGATGTGTGGAAACCAGCATGCTACACTACATGAAACCTTCATTAAGGTTGTGGAATCCTCGATGCGACACGCATCCCAACCAATATTTAACGGTTATACCATGTCACTCAGAACTTCGCTCGTACAGGAAATTTCGAATAATGAGACAATAGCATGGACTCGCATTTTCATTAAGCTGTAACTCTGATCCCCGAACGGTTAACTCAGCTGCTGGATCTGCAGCTTCAAGGCACTTTTATTTTTCTACTCAAGTCTTTTTAACTGGCATTGGAGATGAGAGTACCCCGAAGGCACCGTACAGGTAGAAATCGCGCCACATTTCAAGGACATAAATTCTCCGCGCTCATACTGTCACCGTTATCGTCTTACCAAGAACCGCGAACTACAATAAAAGAAGATTGGCTTCACCTTATGGTTTGCTCATAGCTAACTCAAATGTGAATATCGCCGAGCAGGTTGATCTCTTGCTAGGTGGCGATCTCTTTCATGGGCAAGTGCTACTGGAAGGCGTAAAGAAGGACAGTGATATCTCTCCAATCACGCAACAAATAACACTCGGCTGGATATTAGTTAGGCGCGCCGCTCGAATGGAATCACCACTGTTTTCAAACTTCGAGTCTCCAATGTTCGATGGATTGGGAGTTCCAGCATGCTGAATCACCGCTTCACAAAAGACACCAGGTAGATACGCCTTCACCAGGGCCTACAAGATATTCATGGAGGAATACTTAGACAAGGGACACATGTCCCTATTCTCTTGTCATTTCTGATTCCGGCTGTCTGCATCATCACGGAGTCGTTCGAGTAGGCAGCACTACTACCAAGCAACGGGTCGTCTTCAGCGGCTCGGCCAGAACGGAGTCTGGTGAGACTTAAATAATTGTTTGCATGCCCCTCAGAACGTGCTCTGGAAGATGTTCTGCTTTGGTGTTAGTTCTTCCGACGCTTCTTTTCCGCAGACGTGGAAAAGGTGTACCGCCAGATCTGGATACACCCTGAAGATCGCTACCGTCAATTAATCCTGTCAGGAAGTTCGCCTTGAACATAATAACGTATAAGCTGACGTGTGCGCTATGGCACTTGCCTCCCGGGTTAGGAAGTAGGCAGAATTCATAAGGAATCTGCCGCTCCTCCTGCGCCTAAAGATTTCTCAGTAGATCGATCTGTCTGCAACTAATCGAGAAGAGAAGGTACACGGTTTCTCAGACGTCTATGAACCACCGATGACGATTACTGCGTAATGCTTCACTTAATGGCCGTTAAAATCAAAATCGTGCCTCTCAAGGTCGTCTCAATGCTGCAGTTGGAGCTGTACAACGCCTCGCTCACGAAGTTTTCGAACTACAGGAAAGTCTAGTCAACCTCTGGAGCGAATTCACTGTAGTCTTAGGATTAGTGCAAGGGACGCCCCTCCAATAGACAACCTACGTAAGTAACTTTTTTACCGAAATTCAATGATTAATCCCTCTCCCCTTGATTTCCCCGCGTCCCAGAAGAATTGGTAGCAATTGTTGCAGAAAATGGTTCAACATTTTTGGCAGAAATCCAGCTATCTGACTCTATTTCACATGCGGGACAAATGGCAATGACTACAGCCATCGTTAGAAGCCTCACAAGGAGGCAATTTCAATGAGAGGCAAGAAAAGTTGACTCCCCTGCCCAGACTAAGAGAGGCTAAGTTCATAAGGATCTCTCTGGAAAATAAAAAGCAGCTGCCATAAAATGACAGACCATAAGTAAGAAGAATGCAGGGAGGAAGAGGAAAAGGAAAAAAAGTAACAACGGAGGGGAAGCAACCGAAGAAGACAACTTCGAGGATGGAGGCAAGGAGCCCGAAGTAAGCTCCGGAGCGGAGGCCCGAAAATAGAGAAAGAAAGGATGGCACTTTCACGTCCCTCGTGAATATCGGCACTGACAATAACCATCAAAGAGGGAACGAGTAGATCTTACGCGGAAGTGTTGGTCACAACCAGGGAGAGCGTCTCCCTGGCTGAGGTTGGCATCGACGCGATAAGAATGAGAAGAGGAAGAAAGGGAGAGAAAAGGCCGTCGCGCTTGCGGCACAACTGACCAAGATCGTATGGGCGGGATGTCGACTGGGGCAGTTAGGAAACTGGTCCAGGAAGGCAATAGCAAAGGTCGACGACATCAGGCGGAGATGCAATGCTTTAGATGCCTCGAGATGGGGCATGTGAAGAGAGCATGCATCACAACAGAGAACAGAAGGCACCTACGTTACAGGTGTGGTGGCTCTGGTCATCGAGCAAAGGGATACACTGCACCTGCCCCAAAATGCTCGCTCTGCGAAGCGCACTGCAGCACATAGAACGGAAGACCCGGCGTATACCCCACCAAGGAAAAGAATGAAAGGAGTCATCCGCGGATCAGTCATAGTAAGGGAACCGACTGATGGTCCGTGAATGTGAATGCGACGAAAGAAGACTCGCCGCAGGGTGGGGAAAGGAAGGGAATCCCTGCCCCTAAGTCTGCGAGCAAGGAAGTTGGCGTGGAGGAGGCCGTGGATATAGAAAATTAACCAGAAGATGCGCCTCCTCTAAACAAATATAAGACGATTGACGCGGGCACAAAACTTGCTCTTCCAGACCATCTGGGAGAGCATGGTCGCCGTGGCGGTGGTGACCGAATCATACAGGATTCTGTGGGCAGGAATGGTGGGGGTGGGTGTCACGTCCCGTGACCCGCACGATCTGTAGCGCGAAAGTAAAATTGATAATTTCTTTCAAATCAAGGTATTTAAAAAGTTTATTTGAAACCATGTTTACAGTATTTGAAATGAAAGACAGTTAAAGCCGCTAAAAGCTATATCTTGCGAAAACTTATCTAACCATGTTTTTATATTTACCTAATTATGTTTCTATAACGATATTAAGACAATTTAAATTCTAAATAAAGTCGGCAGTTGAACTAACGTTGGAGATCTTTCCAAACATTTTCAAAAGAAAGACCCCGACGATTTTTCATCTCCGACGGATATAAATGTAGCGACTTAGAGAAGTCGATGCGAATATTTACTGTTCGTTTATCGAGTGAGAATATTTACCGTTCGTTTATCAAATAATAATTATCATTCATAAACCGAATAATTACCATTGTCTATCGAGTTGTCAATGTTTTATCGTTTTGTCTATCGAAGAATTAGTTATCATTTTGTCTATCGAGGAGTTAGTTATTATTTTGTCTATCGCAGAGTTAGTTATCATTTTGTCAACCGAAGAATCATCATTTTGTCAACCGAAGAATTTTATATCTGTCAGTCTGTCAGTCAATTCTCAATATCGAAATCGAGTAAGATTTGAATAAATCATTACATATTGTAAATTTACTTCAGAACAACTTTAATCCTCTCCCGTGCCAGTATTCCCGCACATAGCAGGTTAACCGAAAGTGGAGCTTATTGCCAGTTGCATTAAACGTCAGTTAATGTTACCTTCTCGTCGGCAACTAAATAGAACATAATAGTGGGTGTATACGTCTTACCCAACAGCAAACAGCGCCCCGAGCGGGCTACTTCTGAAACTGTCCGGGAGCACACGCGTGCAAACGCAGCCATCTTGCAACGCGCACAGAATACTTTACGTCTTCAAATATCAGAAGCTTCTTCTCTACGACTTGTACAAGGTAAGCTGCTGCTCATCGTATCGAGCTGCCGTTCGATTTGAGCATCTCTATGCACTCCGCTTCTTAGGCTGAGCTAAATTCGCACGTGTAATTTCGATTAAGTTTTAACTGTCAATAACTAAAAAACAAAGCCAAAAGCGCAATTTTTTATTTTTGATTTTCATTGTATTTTAGCTGCAAGAATCACCCCTTAAACGTTTTTACACTTTTAGCCGTTTTACATCTTTTAGCCCGCTACTCCGTATACTGAGATTAATGGAAAATCCTACGTGCTGATCGATCTTTGATTACACCAGCCTTGATTTGATTTACGGTGAAATGTAGGTTAATATTGGCCCACATCTATAACTGGACGTTTAATCGACCGATCGGCCGGTCGCCATCTGAAGACTGGTAAACGTTGAATGGCAAGGATTTGATTTTTCTGTTTATAAATATTCTTATTAATTTTGTCTGAAAATATTGTTTGATTTTAAATTATAATTAGGCTGCTTATGCGATCAATTATTACTGATAAACTGCAGCCTGAATTTACATAAATTGCAGATTCATTTTTCTGTGAATACATATGTCGGGTTAACACTGGGATTAGGGTTGAGGGCGTCAAATGAATCTTTACGGGAATTAGCCATTGGTGCGGTACAACACAGGTGAACTTTATTACAATAATGGGGATGTTACAGTCTTGACAATTAACCACGGCGATTAGGCACTCGCGACGTTAGTGACAAGGCCTCAGGTTCGATAACGAATCCGCGGTCGACGAGATGATAGATGCACGTTCTCACAAAATCTAAGTCTGACTCTTTGCTAACAAAACGTGAAATATCCACTGATCGTAAAGACGTTACTCTTTTCGTCGATGAGATCGCACGAGAGAATGACTTTCCGTCCCGATGATGCCACAGAGGAAAAACTATATGGGGTGTGCCTAAGGACACGAGATCCTCGGATTCGTCGAGGAAAGCCTTCGTTCGGAAAGTGAGGGAAATTGGCGTTGCTGCTAATTGGCCAATCTCCATATCAGTGGTTAGAAAAAGATGCTAGCCACCCTCGAGGGAAAGTTGCTAGCGGGAGGCGCCGTTCGTGAGAAAATAGATTTCCTCTAACTTCCCGTAGTTGGAACAGACTGTTTGTCTGTTTGAAGGACTTTAGTTAACTAAATCTTAAGATTTATAACGGGCCCTCGAGCTAGCTGAACACGTACTGTGGAGATGCGTCGACATCTGGTACCCATCTTACTCGAAGAATAGGGTCTGCGTGTGGCGAACTACGGGACAGAGACCGTTAGAATGTTTACTGTCGAGTGTTACAACTATTTCCTTTTTAAGGGGAGCTATACCATTACTCCATATCTTTGTTAGACAAAAACGTTCATCCCTTGAGCGCGGCTACGTTTGGCGACTGATTGTCGCCTCGAGCCCAAGCTCATTGTCACAAATCTCGAACAATTATAATCAGACTGGATGACTACAATTGTTTAATTACAGCTATGGTAGAATCTAGATTACAATGTTACGGGATTTTCCCAAAATTCCAAGGGGAAGGGTCCGGTGTTTTTTCATCTCATGTTTTTCTCATTCATGTGTTCGCAGAATATCGTCAGGATTACAACGACACACCAAGCGAAGAGTTCAGACTAAACAGATGTATTACAACACAGTTAAACTTTTATTTAAACAAAAGCGAAACAAATGAGACAATACATGACACGAAAAATTAGTCTTAGAAGTTTGATAATTATGTATGTCTAGCGTGGCTATGAAGTCTGGTCAAGTACAATGTACGTACTTGATGCAGATTAGACTTTGACGCGAGATCGAGATAGAGAACGCACACAATCCGAGCGCGGATTGATCACGACTCACGGTACCGATTGTTAAAGTGAAAATGATGTCGAATACAAGCGGAAGAAGGCGAACACACGCTTGGGAACTCTTTTGAATTGCTCGATCGTAGATAAATTAATCGTAATGATTGATAGCTACGACTGATTAATATGTAATATTACGAGCCGAATTTATACTTCTGCGTACTTCTTTCCCATTGGTTCCTTTGAATTTTCTGGAACACGCAGAGGTCTAAACGATTTAAGCAGCTAATGTACAAAAAAGTCAACGGCGGACGCGGAAATGGAAATAATTATCGGCTGCCCTTGTTCGCTGTGATGAAGTGATGGCCTATAGAAGAACAACGACCGTCCGGAATTTACCGATCGGGTCAGAGTAGCGGCACCAACAAAGCCGCAAGCTGCCAAACAGGACCGTCGACTCCCAAGTATTAGAAAAACAAACGCAACGCACGAAGCGGTCGGGACATAAGAAATGAGGCAAAAACGGTTCTTGTCCTAAACACCCCGCCCGCCTCGTCACATTGTCTCGTAGCGACAAAATGCGCGTGACATATTAAAGCTGACCTTTCATAGTGGGGAACCTCTTAATACATGTGTTGTAAATGCTATAATATTTGGGAAGAAACCCTTTAATAGCTTGCACTAAGGAACGGTGTTGTTGTCAGATGCCTCGGAATCTTTAGCAGAAACGGATGGCAACAAAACTATTTTATTAAGTGATCATTTAAGCCTTGATTTTGATCCCTCCGCAAACATAGCACTCAGATTACTCTCTCCGGTCCGGGATGCACCTGTTCGACTCGGATGAGAGGCCATCGTGTGGATGGCGACAGATCATCCTTCAAGATGCAAAGGTCTTTCGAGACTGGTGTTGGCCGGCGTCGTTTCCATTTGTTAACAATTTGTAGAGAGTTCAGGTACGTAAGCAATCGCGGTTTCCAGAAAATGCTATAACATTTGTTGCAAAAGTTGCTATCGCTGATGAGTTTAAAAGGCCGTGAATTTAAACAATCCGCCGCGCGTGCAAGGAAAGTAGCCATTTCCTGGTGTTTCTGCGGTGTTTTACCGAGTTGACGACTGCCTGCCAAAGTCCCACGAAACGCGGAGCGCTATGCGGGTTAAAATGCCAGTCAACCCCTTCGACGACAATGCGGCGCAACTCATTGTCAGCTCCACGGACGTTATCGCTGAAGAGGGCATGACAGAACCCTCATCCTGAAACGACGAATTTATTGGTCTGATAAGTTGACGACCTGTCGATGAACTTTGACTGAGTTAGAGAAGAAACGCGGCGAGCTAATTGGCCGGGACATAAGAAATGAGAAAAAAAGCTCAGAAAATTCTAAAATTAGAGCTTCTGTTAATGTCTGGTTCTTAACAATTGTTTTAAGGATACTACGCAGAATCGCCGTTGATACTGTCGTTTATTTGTATTAGTTTATATCTGAGTCTTCTTGTCAATTATTGCCAAGTATAACCTACCCAGGAAAGAACCTATAATTTTCGGCCGGCAGTTCTTAACCGTAATCGCGCTTTTCTCCGGCTTAGGGATGAGTGTAATTCTGTTCGTCTTCCATTGAACTTGCTAGCTCTGCCTCATCATAAGGAGGTTGCACAGTTTGCTAAAAGTTTGTGCACCGCTCTTTCTTTCAGAGGTGGACTTTAGGGATTAAATCCATCGTGTCAGCCTTTATTCTCTTAAATTTGTTTATAAACTCCCTCACGATCACAACCGACCACATCTCGCTCGTTTCTAGTGCATTACTTTTTTAGCATATTCTTTTAGACAACTTATACTGGCTTCTGTCGTGCTCCAAAATCACTTTTCATGAGATTATAATATAATATCCACCAAGACAATTTTGAGCAATTTTTTGGGATCATTACAATACATTATTTAACAATTCAAATATTCAAATCTCTTCCTCGCTCTGTGGGTCTTTCTCATCCTTTCCATTCTAGGTCTAGATAGATCACTGTTATTCTGTCACAATTGTTAATCATTATTTTCCTGTCGTTGTATATCGTCTCATCGTATCGTACAGTGTCAGCGAGATATACGCGATCGATTTGTCTTTTCCCTGTATTTTGTATCTTGTATATGGTTGTTAGCGTCTTCTGTTCTGCGAACCCAATTAGAATATAGAAGGACGGGCTAAGTCGTTAACGCGTCTCGCAGAGCTTTGAAAGCTATCTGTTGTTCGTTAATCCACTAAAACTCTTTGTCTTGTCCTAAGAATCGATTAAATGGTTTTACAATTTTAACAAAGTTGTTTATAAATCTCCTTGTATCATCTGCATAATCCTAGAAATTGCTTGATTTCCTTCGAATTTTCAGAAACGGGAAAATTTTTTATTTACCAATTCGTTTAGTTCGTTCGGACCGCCGCATCGCGGCGGACTCGTCTCGGATTTTCTTGCGCTAAAACATAAAAGTGAAAAAAGATTTTGTTGCTAATATAATATATTGCTTTTCTTTCATAAAAGTATCTAGCAAGCAATATCTTTGCAATATGATTCTATTAACATGGAAACCAATATCTTTCAACTTTGATATTTTAATAAACTGGGATAATAACATAATCTCCTCGTAGCAAGCGGTAAAAATTCAAATTCTAGCTAAACAAAAATAATATTTTTCAATTATTCCAAAATACATTTAATAGAGGTAACATATTAACAGACATACTGAACAAATAATTCTAACAAATAAATCGAATAATATCTCTGTACCTGTACTTTCGGACGTTCGCGGGGATTTAATAGCTTTAATACTTCCTTGAGTATATCTAAATTTTCAGAAATACTACTTGTTGCGATGAAAATATCATCAAGGTACAACAGTATTTTACCAGAATTAATCAAGGGCTTAAATATTAAACTGATAAATTTTTGAAATGCAACCAGTACATTAGCTACACCAAAAAGCATTTTTAGATATTCAAATTTCCCGTCTGGTATGACGAAAGAAGCTATTTCATGGAAGATTGCGGAATTGACACATGATGAAAACCATCTTTCAAATCTAAATTAGTAAAATAAGAGTTATTAGCAATGTAACCTATTTAATCTTCTATCAGGGAAATGGATATCTATCTTTTCTATTATTTGTAATCCACTTTTCCTGTCTCCTATTTTAAATTTATATATTCGTATAACATTGTAACGAAGGTTTCTTTTGCTTTATATTTCTATAGTTTCCATATTTAATATTTCATTAAATTTCATATGTTATATTTCATATCCACTGTTTGGTTAAGCGTTACCGTCAAACTCCGTTATTGCGTAGTAAATTTGTGCTCGAACAGCATCTTATAAGAAGGAGCCTCATCCGAAATAATCATAAACTTTACAATAAATATATTATTTGGCAATAATTTTGTTGGATTATTACGAAAAATGAGTGCGTATGTGTAATGCGTGACAGCAGAAATTGTTCAACATACTAAAAATAAATTATCTTTATACATAGACTGTAATATAAATGGGAGAATGACATAGCATACATTTGTTTAATGTGACTGAACATCCATATGCTTTTTGTGAATAAATATTGAGTAAAGAAATAATAATTATAAGAAAGCATTATTATATCTTCAAATTTAGTGCTTGCAATCAATAAATCAAATTTTAATTCTACTCATAATACAACCGATAATTGATAATAGAGATTTATTTAAGCGGCCGTAACCAATTTTCCCCCTATCACGTTTACGTTTTTAAGTATTAAAAAGGTTTAAATATGTAGACTTTGTCATAAGATTTATAGTACAACCTGAATTTATTAATGCGTCGAAAAAATATAATTGTTCGTTTTCTTCCGTTAATAAAACATAATAGTCACGAGAGGTATTTCCCAAAGGTATACGTGCCCAATGATTCTTGTTTTTAATCATCAATGATGATGTTCTGCAATTGTAGAGGTTTGAGTATCGATAGGCGAAACGACTACCGACTTTGTTTTATCTGAGTTCGGCTTCCTAGAGTCTTTATAGCTATGTCCAAATTTGCCGCAGGTGAAATGCAATCGTTTCTCCCTCTTTGGAAGTGTACATCCACTAGTCATGTTTCTCTTTTTTTCCTATCAGTTTACATACCAGATTTCAAACTTATTTTATCTCATTACTTTCAGATCTTAACATTATTTTCTTAAAAGCTTGGAACAATAATGACAATGTCTCTGTAGCGGCACACGTGCTAGAGGACAAATCAAGCCACGTATAGTCTTGCCTCGGAGTATCAATATCGTAGGACACACACATACTGTAATAATAACTAAACTCCGGGCAGAAACAATGTCGCCACTACGTGGGACCGTTTAACAAAGGCGATTGGAAATTTACCAGTACCTCTCGACCAGTATAATATAAACGAACGCGATCGTAAGGAGACCAGTTTCATCAGTCTCAGGCACGTGCGATCTCATCAGCGAGTTACACACAATCTTAGCGAATCAGTTAGTACCGAGCGTCTTAGTGAACATTCTTGTATCTATTTGTTATTTCAAAATACACTTTACGATTTTTGTTAAGAAATGTTAAGTTGGTATGATCGCTAGTTACTACAAGCTAAGTTGGTACGACTTCTAGCGACGCTCTTTTGTCTTAGAAGTCGACCACGTGTTAATTAACTGTGCGTATCCTGTGTGGTAAGACGTGTTGTACGAGGCGGAGAAATATATTAAGTATAAATCGAATCTGTGTGAATCGATTAATTATCAACCCCAAACCTACATCAAATAACAATTTTAACAAAGAGTTATCTCGTCATTTAACATCGCACGACCAAACTTCTCTCCCATATCTCAAAGCAACGCATATCTGCATGCCACAGCTATCGAAATAATAACTAAACAGTAACGGAATAGCCGCCTCTGATATATGGTACATCCGACGATAACCCCTCCAAAGGGACTAAAACCTCATTATAAAAACCCTCCTAAATTAGCGCTCAAGACCTTATTCTGTTGTAACACTTTGAACCGTCACTCTGTTGGATTTATATAATAAAACTTCCATCATCTTATACGAAGTTCAATTTCTTCACCTTATTCGTGAAACGTTCGGACTGCGACGCGAGGAGATCACCGGCGATCTATCGGTTTCTTGATTTCTTGTGTCTCCGACGTGACAATCACATAGACGTTCATCGAAGTTGCCGTCAATTATATGGCCCACTAATTCTTCTTTCTCTTGAATTCCGACCTGATTATTCAAAATTAGTTTGTCGTGGTGATATTCGTTAAAGTTTTCACTCATTTTTCAAATCCTATCTTCGAGTTGCTTTCTTAACGTTAATTTATTAGGTTAATGGTCAACATCCTTTTTCGTATTTCTTAATAACTTTTTAAAGTCTATTGCTATATGTTCTGCCTTCGAATGTGACCAACTAAACGCTTTACCCTTGATTTTCGAAATCTTAAAAATTTCCGTGGATTCTCCATTTAAATCATAAATTATTATTGTGAAGAAAGATTTTAATTGGAGGTCGCCATTTATTACAAAATTATTATCACAAAAGATTTATACAAAATAATATAATTTTTCGGATTTCCTATTTACATTTTTAAATCGGACATTTTTTTAGAGTAGTGGCGAAATAGTGTCAGATTTCTACTAATTGAAACTCTGCGGTGGCCATCCTCAATGTTTCCAGGAGGGTTCCATAGCCTCTTCCCTGCTAATTTCGACGTGCGGAGCAACCACTACACCTCACGCCACTTCCTACCTGAATTATCGTGTAAGTTCGAGGCAATCCGGCCGTGATGGCCTGGGACAGCACGTGAGGTAATAGGATCCAGCCAGCTACATCTCCTTACCACCTGTCCCTAACCGGAAGTCAGTGAATACGCAAATCTACACCGTACGCTAACCGTGAACTCATCCACGTACAACCCGCCCTCGTCCCCATAATTCATAATTTCCGAGGGGACCACGTATTCGTCAATAAGTGTCATATCGTCATTCGAATGATGAGTCGTAAGAGGTAGCGCAGCACTTTCCACGTCAAACAAAATTCCAACATGTACTGAACCGAGTTCCTGAACTCCCCAAACCAGACTCAATTTTGATTAGCTTAAAATTAGATTAGGGTTAAATCATGTTAGACTTTCCTTACAGACAGGGTGCAGGGGCATGTGAAGCGTCTTCGCTTGTGCTTATCGATGTTATCGTACCAAAATACAAAATAATTGTATTATAAACCTGTTTTGATAATAACATTTTAATAAGCGGCGACTCTTAACTAAAATTTTCACAACACTACTCAGAGTGATAACCTTGACAACATATTAAAAAATTGTCGAAATCAGAAGTGACCCGCATCTTGTGAATATTTCACACAATTTTTTTATCTGCATGATACTGTGCTACTGTGTTTTATTAGTTGCTATTATTAGTATTTAGTATACATTGCATTGCTACTATATTATCTCTTTATAACAGTTATTAATTCTTAAATTTTACATCAAAGTAAAAATTACAATCAATTATAATTGTTTCACTCACAAGTGAAAAAAGTCGACTTATAAGAGTTTAACTATGTATATTCTTATTCCTGTTTTGGAAAAATTTAATACAAAATGTAATGGAAATTTGATGTTTTAAAAAGGTTTATTTATTCATACAGTTTTTGGTAAAATAAAAAGATTGAGGACATATTTCTGAAGAACTGTTGCTTTTTATTGTTTTATCGTTCACATATATTATATCTTCTTCGTTCGTCTTGCCACCATATTTAAATTTTGTTATATTTGTATTCATATTTTCTGTCACTTTTCATATTATGGAGAATAAATTATATTAAAACATTTAAGGCAACGTATAATAAATGTCTGATGATTAAGATCCATGCTACTTTTTATATTAATGTTTCAGATTATTGGGATTGTCCTCTGGAGAAGAAAATCTCTATAACAATAAGTAACGAATTATGTATTGGTAATGCTTCAGATGTCGATAACATAGTATCTCGTTTGATTTCATGTTCTAATATGTAACATCTAGTATGTCGAGGTAATAAAAAAGACTATACAGTAAAAGATATAAAAGAACATAATTCTCTCCTTTGAAAATTAGTCTATGTTGAAATTAAAAAAGATTAAATTATAGTTTTTCAGTTATATGTTATCTAATATTATCTTGCAAAATTTGTTACTCAAACAAAAACTTAAAATGCAAAAAATTAACTTTGAATAAAAATTTCTGCAATTTGTTTTCTTCTCTTTAACATTTTAAGAAGCTTTATTAATATATAGGCACAATCTTTTATCTAACATGGCAGCTGTATCGTGTATTGTTGTATATATTATCGTACAATTACCTGCCAATTATAACATTCTCCGATGAAAAATAAAGATTAATTGATTTTAATGAAATCAATTGGTGTTAATTGATTTGTTTTGAAAATCACTTACTCCGCCAATCCGTATCGAAGTGCCGATGAATTTGACGTGACAACAGCAACTAGATGGAAACCGAAAATGCTGGTAGGCAACCGAACCATCGTCCTCTAGGCCTAGGAGTTGATTATAAACGAACTTTTGTTTACATGTGGTTTCGTAACCCATTGATATGCCATCCTTTATGCTGCAACGTTGGCCTTCGTTACTATAAAAAAGAAATGGTTTAAAGATCATTTTTAAAGTGCAAGCGTTTTTCCCTAATTATCGATTTGTTTTACGATGAAAGCTCCAGTCAGTAACTAAAGTCTACTGAAACCTATATCAATTTTACGAATTTAGTTAACATATTTCCAAAAAATGATATAATTATACATTTAGTTTACAAAAATCATAAAACGAAATTATACCAGAAATTGCAAAACTTTGAACTTTATCAATGTTAAGAAGAATGCAAATGTTTACGGTGGACTTATAAGATATTATTATAATATTAAATCTATTTAACTTATAATTTTATGCAAATATAACAAGTGTACGCACTCTTTCCAAACATTGTATTTTTTATTCTTTTTACTTCTTCTTAATCTTAGGTTAAATTGTTATACAATTTTAGTGCTGAAAGTATTAACATTCGTGACTGACTGCATGTTTTGCATGTGAAGCTTTAACGCATTAAATAGAAATTGCATTGTTGTATCGATAAAAATAACTTGACTTGGTTCAAGACACTTTTATCCTTCGCGTACTCCCTGGAAAAGTATAGTTACATGAATAAAACTATAGTTATAGTTAATAGTAAGAATAATATAAAACATGTATAGACATTATCTTTTCTATGTTTAATCTTATAAAATTATTAAAATTGTAATAAGCAATCAATCAAATTTTGACATAATCTCAAAGTCTTTATCTTCGGGGATACGCATACCTCAGATTGAGGACCGCTGATCTAGGGTATTCAATAATGAAATTGACAAAAATAAGATTTTCAGTAATTATGTATTCCCATTATTGTTGTCTATGCCGTTCAATCTGTTATAATATTCTACTTCCTATATACGTGGTAGCAATACGTATTATTATATAAAGCAGTTAGTATTCTGTGGCGTGAAAGAAATAGAGTGAAAAGGGGTTAATGAAACATTTCTTTCATCTAGACAACAAAATATATACCTACATGCATTTTTCTATACGTACTCCCTGTTTCAATTCTTCGTTGTTAAGGATGTACTTCCACTCGTTGTTCATATTTTCCGCCGTTTTCGGAAGGACGACATGCTCCTGAAATTATTTTGAAATTATTGTGTTATGAAAGATACAGATAGAAATCGAATACTAAATTATACTTACAGATGATGCACAGAACGATTCTGTCTCAACAGAATCTTCTCCTAGCCTGGGTTTGAGCATATCTATCTGAAAGTAAAACCAAATTTGGAAAATAAAATAGAATATGTCCATTATTTTCGGATATTATGTAGATTTACAAAAATAAAAGAATAAAATGATTTATAGGATTTAAGAAAAAGATAAGATAAATGTGTTAGAAAAAGACAAATTAGTATCGGAAAAAAATTGAAGAACATGATAAATCATATTTATTATATTTTACAGCAAAGCAGCTTTAAAATTCAATTAATTATCAGTCAATCTCCTATTATTAAAATTCTCTCTATATTTTTTGTGGGTTTACATATTTCTTTTTTTTTAAATCCATTTTAAAGTTTGCAAAATATTAGAATTTTTTAATTTCTGTTCATAATGTTGAAACATTATTTGTTTTGATATAATAGTTATACTTTTGGTTTCTATACAGCTTCGTCAACCTAACAGCTATTTAAAAAAAACTAATATCTTTGAAATTAACAGATCATTTTCATTTCCAATTATGTCATATTAACATTCTCCTGTTTTATCGTAAGATGACATTAAAATCAGAAAATCGACAAATATGTACTTATGTCTTTTTCCTATAATCTTCGATTAG
This sequence comes from Bombus sibiricus, assembly GCA_014737505.1. NCBI lineage: Eukaryota > Metazoa > Arthropoda > Insecta > Hymenoptera > Apidae > Bombus > Bombus sibiricus. Next base: position 85,704 of record JACXIM010000094.1, read on the forward strand.
AAAATGAAAATACTTTTACAAAAATGGATACCAACCATGTCAACAGAAGTATAATTTACAAGATGTGGATTTCTGGCAATGATATCTTTCACTAAATTCGTAGGATAATTCGGAACATCTTCACAGTAGCTCTGTCCTTTACAAGAAGGTATTACTGATCCCACCCTCGGTTGTATCGGTGCGGTATGATCATCAAGAAATGCGATGTTACCATTTTCTAATATTGTTGAACACATGTAAGAAAAAAGAAGGGAAGACGTTAAATAAAGTGTTGATGTTCTTCCCTAACTAAAAATAAAAAAGCAAAAAAATCTTTAATTTTGTTAAGAAACAAACTAGCTGTGTTCATCTTCGTCAAAGATCTAGTTTCTCCCATTGCATTGTTTTGATTTAGAGGCCACTTCCAATTTCCTGATGAAGAAGCGCGGGGTTCCTCATACGATCGTCGAGAATCGCTGTGGGCACTGTTGAAAACCTTTCAAAAGATAAGATATATTAAGTTTGTAATGTTTCTGACTCTATGAATTCCCAAAAAACCTGATTTCCTTTTTTGAGAAACACTTTTTCCCTACAATATGCTTATGTTTATATTTATATGCATAGTTTCAAATATTTTCAGCGACAAAAGAAAATTTAAAAAAGTATAGTGTAATGTTTCTTAATTATTAATATTAAAATATTCCTTAGAAATTTTCATTCATATTGATTAATCATTAAAACTTAAAAATTGAATGATTCAAATTATACTTTGAAATTTATTGAAACTTCTACGTGCTAAAACTGCAGAGACAGTCGCTAGTTCAAGTCGTAGAAGCAGTTTGACGAATCAACATATTGTTTCAATCAACAGCTTTGTAATCTAACTAACCAATTCAGTCGGCTTATCGCGATTATTTGGTTCGAATGTCAAAAAATTTTTAATAGTTAACTCAAACAAAAGTTTGGAACAGAAATATATTCATCCTAACAGTGATTTTTTCGTATTTTCTTCAAACTTAAAAAATTTGGTCAATAACAGAGAGACATTATTCCACTACTAATAGATACTAGTCCAGAATGATTCAATGAATGCAACAACAAAAAAATTAGAAGCTATCACGAAAAATATTACTACGATCAAATCTAAACTATCAGAGAGAGAGATTTGTAAATTTCAGGACCCAATTCTTTTAGCCTTTGAAAAACATTATTTTTTATTAATCATTAATCATTTTATTAATCATTGTGGAAACACGTTTTTTCGAATGGTCGAGGACATTAAAATTTGTACGTTCTTTTATCTAAAACAAATATCATTCAATTAAACCTTCCAGAACCAAAATAAAATTATTTTTTAAATTAATTATTAATAATAAAAACATCTTTTTGAGCAATTTTATAAAAAAAATTTGTCTTAAGAAGTATAACGAAGGTATGAAAGCACATATATATGTTAATTAAAATAACTTTGTATAAAGTTATTGTAAGTAGTTGGTAACCTAACCCCAATTTATTAAGGTTTTTTTTCATGTTACTTACCAACAACAAAACAATTGCAACATTAAATACAGAAACTATGGTCTGATGTTCCTTCATCTTACACTGTTAAATAGCTTTTCTCTCTTTCCTAATTGATTCCTTTTTCCTTTTTTTCTTAAAATACAATACTTTAATTTTAACGAGAGTTTGACTTCGCTCGACCAACTTTGTCTATTATTCGATATACGTATATATGTTTGCGTGTCCAATAATGATACACACTGCACTTGATACCCGCCGAATTAACGGCTGGAAGTTCAAATGATAACTGCCAACGACACTAAAATGAACTTGTGCTTGCCGTAAGAAGTTGTTTCTGTCCGGTCTAATCACTCAACCAAACTCTAGTGCAAGCAATGTCTGATAATCGAGTGTCGAGCAACGAAGCCAGTAGCACGTCCAGCTTTTTGATTACTGTTGGTTATCAAAGTATATAGTGTAGTCTGTACCAAAAGCATCAGATCCAATCATAGAGCTTATACTAATGGAGGGGCTTGCTTATATGGCAAGCATAAGCAAATCAGTACCAGGAGAATCAACAGGGAAGTAGATATTGTGTCGTAACTGCGCGCTTCTCTCTCCCACTCCGAGTTTTTCTCTTGTGAGGATAAGACATACAATAATATCTTCTATATATTATAGTATTATATTAATAATATATAACAATACCTCCTATATATCAAATAACAAAGCGTATCAAATACGGAAACCTCCGATAATTGACAAAAAAGAATCTCTGGATAATTGCATCGTCGTTATCCCCACCACTGGGAGGAGATTCCCCTCGACGCATCATGGAGTTCGACTGGTCATCACGGTCGATTACTGTAATATGATCCAACGCCAGATATCGCTAAGGCAATGTATGTAAATACTAATTCAAAAGTGAAACATTTTTATTTTTGACGTTTTTTAAATTAAACTTCTACTAACGTATTTGTGAGATATTTCTGGTTAAAATGAAACCAAACACGATATAGTTTGAATTATATTTATTTATTCATATTTATTATCACTTATTTAATTATCTTTTATTAAGTAAGCAAATATGATTCAAATTATATTGTGTTTGGTGTAACAAACATATTGGTAAAAGTTACATGGATCATAGACAAATAAAAAATGAAAAATTTTGAATTTTGAATTAATGATCTCATTTTATCGCCTTCAACGGCTTTAGAGCCTTTAACGTTTAGAGCCTGAACGCGTCGACTCTCAGTACCTTTTTCCTCTTTGATTTGTTCTTTCTTCTACGTTCGGCATATCTAAAATCTCAGTTTCGAGGAATAGAATCATTTCTACCTGTTTATTTCGGCATTAAATGTACATATATTAGAGTATTTCTCAATATGTTTGACCAGACATTGTCATAGGAAACATTTGCAAATTACAAAGGAGACTTGATAAATATATAATTGCTAAGTGTTACATTGATATAAAATATTTTTATATTGGGAAGATTATAACAATAAGTAATACTAAAAAAACAAGTAAAGGGAAAAATGAGAAAACTAATATTGTTTCATAATAAATAAATGTAAAATAAATTATTTTTAAATTTAATAAAACGTAGGTACTGTATTTAATTCAATCTTCTCAACAGTTTTAATATTTCTTAAGTATTCATTGTGTTATTTCTTAAGATCGTAGATGTGTTTACCATACCAATAATAATATCGTGCCAGTAATAATCATTCTTGATTTTATTTATTGATTTTAGTGTTATTATCATGTATCTTTTTAGTTATATAAAAAGATTTAAACAAATGATCAAAAAAACCTTTAATAACTTTCAGTAATTTGAGAAATAAAATACAAGTTTATCTGGTCGCATAGTTATGGATATATGGCCACACAACCACAGTTCTGATAGAAAAATATCTTTCTCTCTCTCTCTCTTTGTCGATTCCCTCGGCATATCCCTGGGCCTCCATAAGCTCTATTGCTCTGATGCACTACCGGTTCTCGATCAATTCACAGCGCGGATCTTGTAACGTCAATCCACATTAGAGGTCAGATGTGTGCATACCCTCAATTACTTCAAGAACCTACTGTTACGTCTGGCGACACTCTACCTAGACCAGGCCACACACCGCGGGCAGGATGGCAGCTAGATGTCCGCACATCCTTACTACATACCCTCAATAGCCTTAAGGACCTAGCATAAATCTTAAGCATTTTCTAACCAAAGTCCTTCAGACCAAACA
>JACXIM010000094.1:102807-132521 GCA_014737505.1 Bombus sibiricus
TCAAGATTTTATTAGATATTCATATTAAGTAATATTTACTTATTTATTATACCTACTTATAAATTATGCTCATCTATAATAAGTATTAACTTATTATAAATAATTAGCCATGTCACTGCGCCACGCTAGAAAAAATTACTAAAAATTCTCAATGCGAGAATTGATTGTAAATTCTAATAAATAAAAAAAAAAAAAAAAAAACGGATTCTATTATTTCAGGACTATAATACATCTTGTACATTGACTGTGAAATATGGAGTTGATGGAAGGTCGAGACATTTGGAATGAAAGCAGAAAGGACTTCGCCAAGAAGCACTAATGAGCATCTCTTCCAGTGCTCCACTACAACTGAAGAAAGATAATTGTAATATAATAATTTGGAAAAATCCTCAACTTCTTAGTAGCTTTTTCCAGCCTATATGACTTCAGTGAAAGCAGCAAAGTGTGGAGGTGAATAGGCTCACAAAGTAAACAGTGAGCAGCAAATTCAACAATTGGCTACTTTGAGAGTTGGCGATGTTTTAGTGAACTTCCCGCGTGTTTTGTCAAAATTGTTGGTTGTTACATTGGAATCAAAACATGATTTTCTAATTTTTCTTGATGCTTTCCTTAGCAGAAGTGTCAGTTCTATTGCATGCTATGATTAGATTTTTTCATAGGAACTCAGTTTTTGAAATAAATTGAAGAATATAAGCAAGAACTGATGCGCTGTAGATGTCTTTTTCACTTTAATCGTTATTTAAATATATTTAACTGTTTATTATGCAATAACAATACATATTGTGTTACGTCGCGTGAGACAATTCGCACGCTATCCCTTGTTGTCTGGCTGCCAAAGGCCCACGCCCTTTATTCAGACCCTCAATAAACCTAAGGGCCCACCATAAAACGTAAACACTTTGATGTTAATCTTTTTAACGTAATCGGTAATCCTGCAAGTGTTTTGTTTTACGGATGGTCCTTAGAACAGTCCTTAGGTTTATTGTGCGCTCTTACAAATTACGGAGAAAGCGGGTAGTGACCTAACGGTAAAAGCGGGTGAACAATGTCACACACGAGCCACGTTGGTAGGAGGCTTCATCCACTTATTCTCATTTATTAACGTTGGTCATAACCAATGGGCATCGCGTATCGTTATCCTCACTTTCCTAACGAAAAGTGTGAGCAACGAATCCGCTTTCTTCATACAACAAACACCCCCCCCCCCCGAGCTTTCCTCCGTAATAACACGAGAACGAACTTCACTTGTTCTCTGGACTTGAGCTACAACTACAGAACAGTCACCACATCTCTAGACTTGTTCCACAGTTGCAAACAGTTCGAGTAACAGTAACAATTAAAGCTCAGAAGTAACAATCAGTCATCACAGTCGCTAAGTCGAAGACAGTCAATCGACAGAAGTCACATCATCGCAGTCGCCAACACGAAAAGAATCTCAGGCCGTACTTACTCGTAATTTGGCAGTCAATATAAACACAATTGTATCCAATATTGAAGTTATTTAATTGTTGGAAATATATATATTATAACCTGTTAAAATTAGCGTTATACTCATTCAACCACCCCTATTATCTTAATCGAAATAGGTGATCGATCTATTCGTGGCGTCGATTATTCGAATCATAATGCAAATTTACGACTCCCGTTGACGCGCTTCTTCGAGATCGCGTCTCCCCGCGAACGGTAGAAATATATTGTTTTATTCAAGAGATACCACAAAATTTGTTCGTCTCAATAGCAACTCAGTAGCTGTTATTATAGCTAGCTATAGCGTAAAAGCGCAAAACGTTTTCAAAGTTAAAAAGTTGCAATTTTTTTTAAAAGTAGATTTTTTCTTAACTGTGGGTTGCAGGGAAAAATGGTTTACAGATTCGTATCTAGTTAAATTAGTGTCCAAAGTCTATAAGAACCATTATAAAATTGAAAAAGGTTAAAATTTATTGAACAGTGTAATTGCTTCAAAGGACGGTATAGTGCTGGATTTTGATTTATGCGTTTACCCTAAAGTGTCCTATTACCAAAACTATCTATATATATATGTCGAATCTTCGTCGTAATAAGAGCCCGAGTCGTTATCGGAATAAGGGGAGTGGGCGCATAGTGAATCGTCACTGGAACTATACATCTTCCTTATACAATCAAAGTGACGTTTATTAACACAAGTATGGTTTGTACAGAGTTGGTAAATAACCGCGGCGATTAGACACTGGTGACAATGGTCTAATGTTTGATAACGAATCCACGGTCAACGGGATAGTGAACTTATTATTTTCAATCAAAGTCTAAGTTGGACTATATGTCGGAGTAGATCGCAATAACACCACGTAACTCGCTGATGAGATCGTACGAGAGAGAATGACTTTCCGTCGCGACGATGCTGCAGAGGAAAACTATATTGGGGTGTGTCTAAGGACACGAGATCCTCGGATTCGTCGCGGAAAGCCTTCGTTCGGAAGGTGAGGGAAATTGGCGTTGCTGCTAATTGGTCAATCTCCATATCAGTGGTTAGAAAAAGATGCTAGCCACCCTCGAGGGAAAGTGGCTAGCGGGAGGCGCCGTTCGTGGGAAAATAGATTTCCTCTAACTTCCTGTAGTTGGGACAATGACTGTTTGTCTGTTTGAAGGACTTTAGTTAACTAAATCTTAAGATTTATAACGGGCCCTCGAGCTAGCTGAACATGTACTGTGGAGATGCGTCGACATCTGGTACCGAAGAATAGGGTCTGCGTGTGGCGAGTCACGGGACAAAGACCGTTGGAATGTTTACTGTCGAGTGTTATAACTATTTCCTTTTTAAGAGGAGCTATACTATTACTGCATATCTTTGTTAGACAAAACGTTCATCCCTTGACCGTGGCCTCGTTCGGCGACTGGCTGTCGCCTCGAGCCCAAGCTCACTATCACAAGTTTTCGAACAATTACAATCGGACTGGATGACTACAATTGTTTAATTACGGCTATGGTATAATCTAGATTACAATGTTACGGGGTTTTCCCAAAGTTCCAAAGGGGAGGCTCCAGTGTCCTTCCGTCTCTGACATATATATAGATTCTATTTTTCTAATATTATTTCCAAGCGACAATTTGGACGGCATGTATAATGCAGACCGCAAAGGGTACAACAAAACAAATATCAGTGTCACAGTACTATGCCTGCTGTTTAATGTACAGAAACATACATCAGTTCAAACCTATTTATTATGGAGTCAGGTTATATCAGTAATACCTCATTCACGCATATATTCGAATAGAACATCGTCTAAATTACTTTCCACACAATCAAAATAAATTGAGAATCAAGTTTTATCAGTGATTAGTAAGTCACGTACCGATAAGCATATAGCAACTATATCAAGATACAATGGCCATTGTTCCGATCTTTTTATAACCATGATTCGTAATTCGAAATAGAGGATTGAAAAAATTTAAGTACCTTAAATTGGAATTATATGACCGTTAGTGATTGTAAGGATATTAAAATTAACTTAAAATTTAAAGCTTCACTGAAAGAAATGTAGCGGCCCATGGCCGTAGAAAAAGTTTCAAGTTGAAACGGAAAATTCAAAATTGAGTGATCCATAATATTGTGCCTTGAAACACTAACGGTGTTTTGAGTTACAAGGTTTAGAAACAAAAAAACTTTGAATAGGTTATTATTGCTGATTTTTGTAATCTTAAGCTAGAGTTACACAAGAAGGTTAACTGTTTATGATAACCTCCGTTAACATAAATGTATGAACGTGCTCTCTATGTTAGTATCGATTGGTATAATAGCACTGAGCGAGCGACGATTAAAACCGGTATACACTATCTCTGTATTTGTACTTGTACTTGTACTTGTTCGGGATTTGGAGTGGCCGCCAGTTTATAACTCGAACAACACATCTCCCTTTTTTGGGAAATCTGAATTGCCTACCTCCTTAAACAGTAAACGTTAAGAGGTTAAAAAACACCGTAAGTGCCGATGGGTCAGGGCATAGGTAAACAAATGACACTACCAGAGGATATACAGCCAAGAGGGGGTACAGTTAAACCACAGAAAACTCGGAGACGGAAAGTCAGGATGTAAGGACGAGACGAAGCTTCTGGTGGTAGTATAAACAAGATCGTAGAACCGTAGTGATCAGAACGTCAAACTCTTCGTTTATACTAAAGGTACAAATAATCCGCCCGCCCATTTTCGGACGAGAGAAAATTCGACATCGCGTGAAACGACATCGAGACCATACCTGGGTCTCCTGTCTTCAGCTAACCTTAACGCCTCGTCCCCGACCGACTCAAGCAGGTAAAGGTGGAATTCGAGATGATGATGGAGCAAGGATTGATACGGCCATCAAAGAGTCCATGGGCATCACCCCTGCATGTCGTACCGAAGAAGGACGGAGACCTACGACGTTGCGGCGACTACCGAATGTTGAACGCCCGCACTGTATCTGACAGGTATTCGCCGTCGCATATCGAAGACTTCGTGCAATATCTAAACGATAAGCGTATCTTTTCTAAGATCGACCTCATTCGCGCTTACTACCAAATACCGATTGCGCCCGAGGACGTCGAATAAACGGCGATCACAACCCCATTCGGACTGTTTGAAGCCGTAAATACGATGTGACCGTGATAGCGCTACCGAGACTGCCATCATCGCGAATCTAAGACTGTGGCAAGCTGGACCTACCGCTACGACGAACACGGAACGGCCCTTCCACCTTCAGCAAAAACCTCGACGCCTCACCGCCAACCCACGCAAGCAGGTGACAGGATACGAAACGATGACCAAGCCAGAAGTGATGTTGGCTAGTGCAAAGTCCATGGACATCACCACCAGCACTTCATACTAAAAAGAGGAGGAACAGAGGCCTGCGACCGTACGCAGAAATGCCCCGTACCGTAACGACGGTTATCCACCGCCACAACGAAGACTTCGCGCAACATCTGCACGGGTTTGGCAACAAAACGGCCGACGCTTTACAACACATAGAAGAAACGTTATCACTGGTAAGAGGGTACTGTGGCGGTACTCGACAGCAAATACCACCGGACGACACCAACTAGTGTCAGACGACGGCAGCGCAGTGGTTAGCGCCTTAGGTTACGAACGTTCGGGACCTGGGTTTAAATTCCGGCGACCGTAGTTCGATTTTTCATTCACGATACAACAATGAGAAGAAAATCAGCAGTACCCCAGCAGCGATATCTACACCCGCAGTAGAACCTATCTCAGCCTCTACAGTAGCAGTAGCACACTATCACCACAACCGACTACTACCGCACCTCAGATGTTTGGACTTCGAAACGCTGCGCAAACGTGTCAACGGTTCGTCGGCGAGGTTCATTGTGTGTAAGAATTTCGTAAGATCGATTATGTCACTCCATGAAAATTTTGCCGCTGGATGGAATGGAAAATTAGAACACAATCCACGCTGTCTTAAAGATATCTTGTTTACGGATGAAAGCAGTTCTATCAGCAAGACTCTTAATCGCCGAAATATCAAAATTTGGGTGTATATGAATCCTTATATTGTGACACAGAGATTCCTACAACAGCTTAAAAATTAAACTGATAGATATTGTACCACAAACGAGATATAAGAATAGATCAATCATGCAATGTATTTTTTTGTTCCAAATTCTGGGATTCTAGACCCCTATTATCATTTTCATGTAACCCCACAACGTTACCAACAGAATACAAAAGCAGATTGTACGCTTACTTTGGTAAGAATTATAAATTTCAAATCAAGTCAAATGAACGGACACCCACTTTAAAATGACAAAAATCTGTGAAATAAAAGACAATCTAAGATTATTTGGTGATATAAAAGCGAGATACAGGCAAAGAGGTAAGCAGGTTAAATCTCAAAATAATTTTCTTTCCTTAAAAATAATTTTCTGACAGTTTTCAATTAGTTTTCTTACAGTTAATTAATTTATTTATAATTAATTAACTAATTTCTTTTTCATTTTTGGTTTTATTTCACAGCAGTTATTAGTTTATATAACCTAGTTTTAGATACAATAGAATACAATAGAATATCAAAAATATAAAAGAAAAAGATATAAATAATGTTCGTATCGTAATTGCGATTCTTCTAATCACAATATAGGTTATAGTTTTCATTCGTTTTATAGCCACACTGATGAAAAATTTGTAACGTAGATAGTAAATTGCACACTAGATGATTGGGTTAAAATGTCAAACATTGAATTAATAAGTAAATATATTTGTAGTAAACATTTCCCGAAAGATATTTTTTATGCTTCCTGGATACAAAATCCTATGCTTATGAAGATTAAGAAAGGATGCTGTATCTTGTTTGTATTCGATTAATGATAATAATTTATTCGAAAATCATATTGACATTTCAAAAATGAAAGAACACGAAAGAATTCAAGAGAGAAAATCTAGTATTTTGCGCTCGCAATTACGGGCAAAATGCAATGCATTGAAAAAGATAGATAAGAAGCTCTTTTCAGATAATGTTATACAACAATGTTGTTGTATACCTGATGTATCAGTGATGTATGCCTGATAAAGATAATCGTGCGTGGAGTTCGCGGTACCATTTTAACGTTTTATATTAATGCAATTATTTCCTTCTAGCAGATGAAATACTTACTCGACGGATGAACAGCGATTGTGTTAACGCATTACACTGCATTACACACCGCTTTTTTCGTATAACAAAATGCGTAATATTCTCAAGTTTAACTCCAAGTTCTACCACAAAAAATTTGTTTGATACGTTAAGAAATAAAACAGCGAGTTTAAATGATTGTGGTAAAAATTGTGTACTTCTACTTGAGAAAATGTCAATAAAAAAATATTTTTATAAAAGGCTTACTCAGTAATTAGAAACAACCAATAGCATTCTGTGGTTCAAAGAATGGAATTAAAACTAATCAGTTATTAGATGTATAACATGCTTGTTTGAATGTTTTATACAGTACAGGTTTGAGAGATATAGCTTTTGTTTCCGATTAAAGCGCAAGTAATCAAACCATGACAGAAAGATGAGTTAGTATTCAAAATCTTTATTTTATTAGAAATAGAAAAAGATGCTCTCTAGGATAATGAATATAGTGAGCAGTATAGCGAGCAGTATAGCGATCATCATAACGAGTAATTATAGCGAGTCATACAGTAGTATTGAGCGAGCGACGATTACGACTGGCATACACTATCTCTGTACTGGTATTTAAAGTGATTTTAATATACGCTGACTATTACAATTTTATCCCTCTTCTCTTTAATAAACCAACACGTATAATAAACCACCTGAGATCTATTATTTATTTGTTTATTTACATCTCTTTAAAAGCATCAGGAATAATGTATTGAAGTATGGTTTCTAAACTAACAGCTCGCGGGTATTCTGGTGCGATGTTATTGCATTATGGAATTTAGGACGCAATAAAGGTACGAGGTTATAAATTAACCGAAAAACATATAAAGCCAAGTAATTTAGATAAAATGGAATGTAAGCTCGCATTGTAAGAATTCTTCCATTTCCTTTACGATGTGTTCAACTAATTGTATGAAAATGAGTGCCGTGTTGCATACTGTCAGCATTTTTTAAATGACTTCAATGACTTATTTGATAATTTAAATAGCAGATTTGTTCGTGATCCTAATCCAAACAAGTGTACAATTTTTCATTTGTATCCTTCTCGGGGAGTATCTTTGTATCTCGCCGGATGTATACTAAACATGCAATGTTACTGGCAATAGCCACAGAAAAATTTTAACGTTGTCGATACTTTAATCACTTTCTTGACGAAAGTAGCGTGATAACAAACACTGAGAGTCCTTCGCGCATATGTCGTTAATGAAGCGGTAATTTCAGATATTTAAATGCTATGTTTGATCATTTTTTATCCAGTATTACGCAGTGAAACATTTATTGCAGATAAAATATTTCGAATTATATTTGAAATTATAAATAAAACATATCTAAATTGGTTTATTTATAAGACATGATACATATGTAGACATAACTATGACAGTCAAAAAGTCAGTATCTGAGATACTCTACCCAGGGACACTATAGCAATGCTAGATAACATATATGTCGGGTTCACATTATGATTAGGGTTAGGGGCGTGTAACGAATCTTCATTTGGATTAGACATTGTTGTTATGCAATAGAGAAGATATTTACTAGTACAAATATGATTATTACAGAATTTGACAAGTAACCGTGGTAATTAGGTACTCGAGATGCTAATAACAATGATCCTAGGTTCAATAACGAATCCGTGGTCAACGGGATAAGAAAAATGCGCTTTCTTCCAAAGTTCAAGTTGTACTAAACTTGCTTACCTACGGTACAAGTATTACTAAACTAACTCTTTGTTAAAACGTAGAATATTCACCGAGCGTGAAGACGCTACGTAATTCGCTAATGAAACCTCACGAGAGAATGCCTCTCCGTCACGATGATGCTGCAGAGGAAAACTATGATGCGGTGTGTCTAAAGACACGAGATTATCGGATTCGTCGAGGAAAGCCTTCGTTCGGAAAGTGAGGGAAATGGACGTTCCTGTTAATTGGTTAATTTCTATGTTGGTGGTTGAAGATGGATGCTAACTGCCTTTGAGAGAAGTTGCTAGCGGGAAGCATCGTTCGTGAGAAACGCAGATTTCCCGTATCTTCCCGTAGTAGGTGATAGATTTAGGGACTGTTAGGATAAAGACTGTTTATCCGTTTGAAGGACCTTAGTTAACAAAATCCTAAGATTTATAGCGGGTCCTCAGGCCAGCTGAACATGTACTGTGGAGATGCATCGACATCTGGTAATCATCTTGCCCGAAGAATAGGGTCTGTGTGTGGCGAGTCACGAGATAAACATTTTATATATATCAATAATGATAATTAAAATATACAATTGTCACGTCTCGTGTTCCACACGAGGCGTAACGTGATACGCCGTAACTCGCGAATAGCACGAGACACAATTCTAGGCGAATGGAATTAAAAAACAGAAAATTTAAAGTAAATAAGAAATATGGCACGTACAAATACTTTAATATCACAATAAATTCGAAAGAAAATCGAAATAGAAACAAGGAACAATAAGACGTCCGCACACGACCGCCTTGCGCGCACTCTCTCCACCATAATACAAAGTACAATAAGCAGATAATGGAAGTTGAGATGCTACGATCTTCTCACACAATATCTGCAGTGACAAACAACTGCGCCAAATGATCAAGTATCGGCATCAACAAAGGTAACCACATGTTTAGCAGAGTACGACCTATCATCAGCAAAAACTAATACTGCAAGAAGAATGGAACAACAAGGACTTCTAAAAAAAGGAAAACTTCAATAATATTTTCACAAAAACCACATCAGCTGAAACCCTAATACTTCTGGAAGGACACCAGTAGAACCGAAGATTGTGTCACGTAAAAATGACAGGAAAATAATAATAAAACAAATGTTGGGTTCTTGAAGCAGAGTTCGAGATACTTTTATTCTATAATATGAGTACAAGTTCACGGTTAGACCGTTACCGAAAGACTGAAGCCTCGGTCAAGAACAAGCCTTTCTAGATGTTTGCTTGTATTATGCCTAAGTGCCGAATTCTTATTCCTTTGGTTTGGGAGTTGGTGTCGCGTGCAAAGCGGTTCAGATTTCCTGAGTCGGTTGCAGATATTTGTTGACGTTACAATTGCAGCGTCCACAGAAGTAATCACATACCAAAACTCCGCGCTATTATGGAATAATCCGTCACGTGACAATTATCCCATGATAGTCTCACATAAATAAGGGTAGCACTTAGAAGCAAGAGCTCAGCCAGTTAAAAGAGAGTCAGTTAAAATTTTGTCAAAGTTCAGTTTAGTTAAAAATTTGTTGAGAATTCAGTTGTCAAGAGTTCAGTTATTCAGTTCGGTTATAGAGTTCAGTAAGAGTCTGTCAGTTAAAAGTTTGTTTCAATATAATCTTTAAGTAACATCAAGAAAGAAAACCGAGCATTTATTAACCTCTTAGGTACGATGCGCCACTACAGTGGCTTTCGCGGATATCATCTTATATTACGGCGCGCCACTATAATGGCTCTCTACTGACTCATTCGCTCACCGTTTGAACTAAATAATCTATTTCATTTGTCTTGCTTCACACTTTCTTTGTCCTCGCAATGTTTTATAACAGTGTTAACAATATTCAGGCAGAATATATAGTCTTTCTTTTGATACGCCAGTGTCAGATATCAATTGTTGCTTTCCATTAAAATAAATATACCATTATCAGATGCTCTTTTTAACATGCCGATCCGTATCCTTATAATTTTTTAGAATCTTCAATCTGAAAATGTCGCTTTAAAATAGAAAACGAAGAGCAATTTGAAAAACACTATCGCGCTATGTGTGTGAAAATTGTAACGTGGGTCTATGTGTCGTACCGTGCTTTAAAATATATCACACTCAATTGTATTATTAATTATTAAAGTAAATTATTAAAGTTAAAGTATATGCATCATATCTTTAAGAAAAATTATAATTTAATTATCAAAAACTTCATTCCAATGTGCTTGCGTAGAGAACAGCATTATCTGTTACACATTGTAGTGCTGTATCGTTTACGCGTAATTCGCCTCAAACTCTGCAGTAGAGAGAAACAGCCCCACACAAAATTCAACCGTACCTAAGAGGTTAATTGTGAATTGTGATTAATACAGTTAGTCTTCCAACAACTATACTAACTCAATACGATATTCCAAGAGTGTAATCGACTATACATACAAGCAAGGTGAGAAACTAAACATTATAATTTTCTTCTTCGATTTCGGACTTGTACCACATGTACGACTTCAATAAAATTATTCATTGATTATTATTGTCAACAATCAAGAAGATATTGAAACTATTTATTTACTTCAAGAAAACTTTAATCCCTCCCGTGCTAATACTGCACATAGCGGGTAAACCGAAACGTGGCATTTAATTCATCAGTTGTATTGATATCCTAGTTAACGCTACCCATACGGTTATATCAACGAATTAGGACATCAAGGATGCAACAGTTTTGAAATTCAAAATAGTGCCGCGCCTTAGAAGTGAATGAGAGTCAAACCAAATCGAAACAGTTTTAATAACTATTTCTGGTGGCAGCAACTACCGTTTTGATTTAAATATAATTCGAGAAATCCAAGATTCGACATCTAGAATAACATATAACGGTTACGAACACCGAAGATCAAGACCAAATCGTAACATCAATACTTAAATATTTAATAATTTTTTAATTGTAACACACAAATCAATCAATTTTGGTAATTCTTTATTCTACTGTACAGTATTATAGTATTTTGTTTTACATTATATATATATACAATTATATTATGCGGCGCTTACCTTGTAAAGGATCCTATTATAAGTTACATGAAGCTTTGTAATTTTTAATTTATATACAAACTTGGTAAGGAATCTATGGAACGATCGAGCATGGATCGTGATTACATGGACATGACTTTTAAATCTTAGATTGAAACTTACGTATAAACTACTTGTTTGAGTATTGTGAATAAGCGCACATCGTCATGTTGAAGTGTCTGAAATATTATTACGAAGCTTATAGTTTAAGCTCTTTAATTACGTGTTTGCACTAATTATATATAATTTTGCTGATATATGAAGTATTTTACAATCCTTTCCAAGTAAAAATTTATAAAATTATAATCTTAAATATTTTATTTAATAATGAACCATTCTGTATATTAAAAATAACAAAAAAATTCATTTATACATAATTCATTATAGCTTTTAATTTATCTCACCATTTTTTTCTGTAATATTAATATTTTAAAAATATCTATTGTACATATTTTGTATAAATTCCATTTAACATTTGACTTTATTGAAGATCATAGAGAGATTAAAATTATAGGCAACTTTAACATGACGACAGTAGGCATGCTCCAAAGCATAATAAAGTAAAATAACATAAAGTGCAACGCACTATCCTCCAATTTAACAAGAAAACAATCACAATACACATTTTACAACTACCTAAAATACAATTTTTTGTTTCCCCTTTTGACTAAACGTGATTATTGTTAAAACAACAAAATATACAATAATCCGTTTAAAAATGATATGAAACATAATTTCATGTGTACAACCGTTTTATTTTTTTCCTACAAAATCTAGGGAAAGTAACCCAACCAGATCATTAAGCGAGTATTTCATTATTTTTGTCAACAATATACAGCAACGTAATTAACAAACGAATCTTAATGTATGTTCCGGATGAAACAACTAATGATACATAACTAACAAATTCTATACTCTTCTTTTTTCGTCCGTTCCTATTCATTTATTAACACATTGCTTGCCACTTCAATATTATTTGATAAAACAGCATATAATAGAATGCAAATATAAATATAGAATACTTAGATATAAAATTTCTATATGTTATATACGTTGGTAAATTTATATTTTATAATTGAGGAGATAGAGAATCATTCTATTTTTAGAAAGATTAAAATGTAATAACGGATACTATATAAAAAGCTTAACGTTGAAAAATATATTAAAAGATACTCTTAGTGAATAAGCAATGTGTTAACAGAGATTAGAATTAAAGTTTTACATCCACGGATCTATGTAAAAGATGATACGGTAAACTTTTAAATTTGGCCACAGGTGCGAGAAACTCGCTATAAATTATTTCTTAATATGTAAAAATGTCATGAATGTACACAATGAACACGTGTGAATACATACTTGATATTTTGACTTTGGAACCTTGTATATTTTATGGTTTATGGAAATTAATATTTTTAAAAAAATTAGATACAAAAGTAATTAAATTTAAGGTGAATTGAAAATGAGAAATAGTTGTATTAAATTTTTTTACTTAACGAAATATTTTTCAATGCCTAAAATTCTTTAGAGTTAGTAATTCTTTATTTAAAATTAAATTTAATGTTTAATTTTAACTATGTTTAATATTAGAATAAAATAGCAAGAAAGTAAAACGAAACCCCCAAAAATTTAGTATCATTGAAATTATTAAGATTTTTTCAAAAATTGTAGTATACCCAAGTAAACTCGTTAAACATTAAAGTTTATGATAAAAATATTATTCACGCGTGCTTTACGAAGAATGAGCAATAGTACACTGGTTAATAATACGAAAGAACAATTTTCAGCAATGGGATGTGGTATTGAATGTCAGTGAAATCCTAGCGATAAAATTGTACTCTGAAAGCTATTTCTTCAAATTAGTGGAGTATTCTGCTTATCTTGACCATCAATTACATTAAAACTTCGAAGAAGCAGCTTGCACGTCAAAAATCAATTGTCACATTTCGAAACTTGTAATAAATGATTAAATCGGTTGGTCCATTTTTTCTTGAATATGCGCATAAGTGTTTCTCATAATATATTACGTGCTTCTGATTTCGACTCGAACTACAATACACTAATTGAATTTCAAATTTTACAAGAGAAGAAATATAAATTTCTAATATTAAATCTTAAACTTTTTCTTGTGCTCAGTACTCGTATAAGTAAAAATAAAAAAATCTTCTATCATATTCGATAAAAAGAAAAAGGTAAAAGAAATAGTATTAACTAATAATGCAAGTATCTGTTCACAAGTGTGTATAAACAACGTATTAAAAAATTAATCGACCATTTTCATGATTTAACATAATGTGATTTATGAGAATGGAGAAAGATTAAAATTAACAAATCGTAAATTTTTTCCTATTCTAATATTTCTCTCGACAAAGTTATATTTCCTATTATTAATGATTTCGATTAATGCAATAAATAATGGAACGTACAAAATTGATATTTATCTTGTCTAACTTATTAATTATTGCAATATACGTTGTTTGCACGCTCTTTAGATATTCTGCTTACGGCAAAAATTGTAAAAAAACTAAATCCTTAGTAATAATAATATCAATAATACTAATAGTAATAACTAATAGGATCACATCTTTGGTACACGATACGTCAGTTTCAACAATCTTAACTAGTTTCTCTATCAATTATCTACGGCAAGATGGGCGAAATTAGATCATCTATCTTTGCACTGAACTCCTATTGTTATCAATATCATCAACTTTCTGAACAGAGAAAGATCTTTGTTTTCGTTATCACTCATATATCAACTTTCTGTCAAACAATTCATCATTTAAAAACGACTATTTTACATCAGCATAACAGTCTTCATTTGCATTATTAAATTTCTCTTAGATCCTTAATAGTAGAGTTTTACAAAGTTCATCATTTTTCCAATACTATAACATTTATCCTGTTCGCCTCGTATTATTTAGAATTTTATAAATTGTGCCGTTTTAAAGAAATGTATCCTACAGGAAAGTATATGATCAAATTTAAGTTATTCTGCAATCATTTAAAAATAAAAATTTTGTAAAGTGCAGCGTATAACAAAAAATCCAGCATATCTTACCTAATTATTGGAATGTTTATGATAAATTAACATATACTAGAAATTCCATGAGTCAAGCTCTTTTCGAGGACAATGTGAAATTCGCTTAGTGGTTCAAGAATGTGAATAAGGAAATTTAATAATGTAGTATTTCTTAAGAAAGAAGTTTCTTCATACATGTCTGCAGTAGAGCGCGCTTCACTCATTGGCCGAAGCATTGAATGAAGAAGCTGTTCTCTGGAAGAAGAAAGTAGCAATTAAATTTGCAGTAATATACCCAACAAATATTTAAGCTATTAAAATTATAACTTATATACCTTGCTGCTAAGCAAATGAATAACTGAAATTTTCCATCTTTACCAAGAGTTTGACTGAATAAGTTAATTTGATCAATAAGATGACAATAACATCTTAAAGTTGTAAATCTTTGATTGTTCTCTACGTGAATTCGTCTATCTTTATTTAGCCTCTGTGAATATTCGTCCATTTCTTCCAGCAAAGAAATTTCAAAATTTTCTTTTACACGTACTGAAACAAATAAAAGTTAACTATTTTATTTATTTGACAATAGAAGGTTTAAAATAAAACTAAAATGAAATAGCTAAAAATAATAACTTACAGAGATAATCCCAAACATAAAAATTTTTCCCAAATATTCTTTGGTTCTTAAAACCAAATAAAAATATCTGCTCTAAAGATGGCACAAGACCACCTTCCCCACAAAGTAAAGCAGTCAGAGAACCATCCTGACATTCTCTTCTATAGTGGAATTTGACAATTGCGTTTACAGACTCTCCTATAAAATTACATAAATTTTCTTGAATGGAAATTTTAGAAATTATAAGTTATAATATAACTTGTTTATAGGAAATAATATAATAATTTTGGCAGAAGGAAAAAAGGAAATTGCGGAGATCATAAAGAGCCTGAAGAGATACCTGAAAGAAAAATGTCTGACGCTAAACGTGAAAGAATCGAATGTGATGAGGTTGAAGACGGAAGGTGGAAAAGTGAAACTGGAAATAGAAAAATGAAGAAATAGAGAATTTTACATATATACAGAATGAAAAGAAATGGAAAAGAACAGGAAGTACATATCAGAAAAAGAGTTAAGAAGGTGGCAGTTGTAAAAAGGCAGATATGAAAAAGGGTTAGGAAAAGGAATGTTTGGAAAGGATTGGAGAAAATGAATATGATTACTCGATAAACTAATATGAACAATCACAGAATACAGAGTAAGATATGGGCGTGGAAAGAGATAGAGAGACTCTACATGGAAGGTATTTTAGATTGGCATTAGGTGTGAAATGGTATATTCTAGGATACTTGGTAAGAGAGGAACTAAAAAGAGACATGACGAGAATGAGAGCGAGAATAAGGACATGGAGCTTTGAAAGAAGACTAAAGAGTGGAGAATATAAAAAAGAGAGAAGGGTAATATAAGGAAGAAACTAGATGGAGACTGGTAAAGGAGAGTGCGTGGAAGAAAATAGAGGGAGTAGGAGGAAGAGAGGAGAAGGAAGGTGGAGGCAAGGGTAAAAATAGGAGATGGAAGACATAGAGAGAGAAAAGCAGAATGAAGAAAGAGGGAAGAAGATATACGAATTAAGATACAATAATTAATATAAGGCAATAAGAGCGGAAGAAATGCCAGTACATCTGAAGAAAAGATGAAATGAGAATAAAGTGAGGAGGCTCACAAGATTCAGATTAGGCAATGAGATTGGGGAAGGAAAATATTGGTTAAAGTAAGAGAAAAAGGAGTGTAGGCTGTGTGGAAAAGAGGAAGAGACATAGGAATATATGCAAGAGATATATGCGAGGAAGAACCAAGAGGATAGCAGGAAAACGTAGAGAGGATATTAGGAGAGGAGAGGAAGGCGAAGAGTGGGCGAAGACAACATAGAGAAGGAAAGATTGAACATGACTGAAGGGTAAAGAAAGGGTAAGAAGGAGCAGAGTAATGAAATAAAAATAAGGTCAAAAAGAGATGGTTTAGCCAATAAGTTAGATGGTGGAAGGCAGGTGCAATAAAGATCAACTTCTACCGTATAGACGAATGTCTAGTGTATAGATAGGATAGAAATGAGACAATTAAATCTAGAATAGCATAAGACAGAAGAAGCTAGTTAAATAGATAAGGAAATACAGAATAAGGATTATTGTAGAACAAGGGGCATTTTGTAATCCCAAAGGAAAAGAAATAAAGCATTACTACTATAACTTGTATATGTACAATGTGAATCACCTAAGAATTGAAGCTGAAATATTTTTTATACTATTATATCGAAAATGTTTCAGATAAAAATTGTATGGTTTCAAGGGAAGCATGTTCTAATGTTATTAATTTTTCTGCAGGTGGGTGCTTACAGATTGTATGAAGGTTAGCATTATTTTTTTAAATGGAAACATGTATTTTTTAATGCATTAATCGATATAGTTTAGAGATTCTTTACAAAAAATTATTTAGCTACTTGTATCGAAAAGCTATTAGATCTTTTATATGATAAATTTTACAAAATAGAAGTTAAAATATCTACTAAAGTAACAGTTTTCGATACAAGTAGATAAATGATATTTTATGGTAAATCTCGAGCTGTATCGCTTAAAGCATTAAAAAATATATGATTCTATTTGAAAAAAAACAAAGTTGATCACAGCACGACTTTTAAGCGCCCACCAATAGACTAACTAATTATAAATAATAAAGCTAATAATATTAAAATATCTAAAACATTTTTTAATACAATTAATAGTTTCGAAAATATTTCAGTTTCACCTCTTAAGTAACTCAACCTGTATATAAGTGAAAATATATAAATGATTACATATGTATGTATATATATTTTTTTTCTTTGTTGGTATAATATAAACATTTAAATTTACTTTCTGAGTAAGAAAATCAAACTTGTGTATGTACTTCAATAATATTTACCTAACATATGTTGCAGTTCGATTTGAGACACTATAGGACGTCTAGGTATACTAGGAGACCTACATCTTGGTGGTGTTGAACATGATTCAACCAATTCTTCACTATCAATATTACGTGGTACCAAGGCACCTACTAATAATCTTTCAGTAGATCCATCATCGATACCTCTGCCAAGCCATCTACCACAAGGGAATTTAAATGTGTGTCCTGTAACTTCATTTCTTACCACAACATGTTCTACCATCCATTTTGGCGAAAGACCTGTATTGTCATGTCCTATACGCAATGTAGAGAGCACGCCCAAATTCTTATGCTAAAATAAAAGTTATAAAATTATGTAAAGTCATGAAAAATAATTAATTCTCTTAACATTCTATATTTTCTAAAGTTCAAAAAATATTTGCAAATATAGTAATGCATACATTTGAAAAGTCATGAAATGTTAAATATGAATTATGAATTTATAAGAACGTACATGAAACACAAATTCCAACGCTCCCTTGGGAATTGGCACTGGATTTGTTTCACACAATGTACCAGAAATAGCGATCCAACTGTTTGCCGAAGTAGTAGCTGCGCTAGCTTTTCGACTAGGAAATATAACGACCCTGTATGGCAATTTCGTAGTTGGATAATTGTTTGTAAAGCAGAAGTAATCGACGGCATTCAACGTTAAAAGATGGTATAAGAATTGTTCTTTTTCTTCTTCGCAACGCAAAAATGCCGAGCGCTTATACTGACTTCTAAAAACAAAATGACATAAAAAATCTTCAATTTTATTACTTATATAATATTCTACAATATAACCAAAACTGTTAACTATTATTTATGTTAGTTGTAAAACAAGTTGTAACAACTAAAAGCCAATTTGTCAATATTATAAAACTTAAGTAATTAGTAGTATTTCTACCAATCTTACCTTAACAATCTGGTATCTGATAATAAAGTTTTCAAATGACGAGAAAGAAGTTTCTTTTCAAGTGCTAATCGAACCCAGGCTCTAGCATATCCAATATGCGTTTTAATATCAGTCATTGCCTGCACATTTCGAATATCAAAAAGCAAAGAATTAGGCAAAGGCCTCAAATGTTCAGGGCCAATTTTTCTGTCGCCAGGAGACTTGTGCTTGTCCGTGCCTCGTGTAGGCGAGTCGATCTCCAATGCCAGGTTTGGTAGATCTGTTATTGTTAACAAACATAGAAATCTAATTACACAATAATTTTAAATAGACAAAATAATTGACACTCATTTTTCACACTTTTATAAAAAATACTTCTAACAATGCATGCAAATGATGATTTCATGCTTTGGACGAAAAAGAGATAGATGCATCCTGGAAGAATCATTTCAGGCATTCCATGTACAAAATACAAATATTTTTATTTTTAATTTAAAATTACGTTATACATGCTAATTATTTCATATTTTTGTACTCGGTTCGTAGTACGTCACTAATAAACTAATAAAAGGAAATCGCTTTTGACATTACATATCTACGATACCTATAAGTTGTGTGAATATGTATTAAAAACTGTCTTTTAATGTTTAAAACATATATCAAATCATGCGATTTATTAATATTTATTATGATTATTAAATTTAAATATAGAAATAGTGTGTATATATGAATTAGAGAAAAAGCTGATCGAATTACTTGCGGCAAGCCAACGCTAGGGCTTACCATTAAAATTCTCCTTGATATAAGAAGCAATTTCAAAAATATTTTTGCCCTTTAATGATGAAATTAAACGCTCTGGTAATCCAAAAAAGCTACTTGGTGATTTCTTGGCTATTTACAACAAAGAAAAATAAAACGCAAATAAAAATCAACTGAAAAAGAAACATTGATCCACGTTTTAAATAATATTGTGACTCAAAAAGCAATATTTCTAATTTCAATAAAGTAAAGAATTATTCTTTATTATGATACTAAATGAAGAAATTATTAATTTGTATTAATATTACTTTGATACTAGATAACTAGCTCTTTGCTAGAGCTTTAATATGTGAAACTACTTAATATTTGAAACTACTTATGGAACTTTAATATTTAAAAATGTTTCAATGATACTTTAAAATTATAGTTCAAAATATTTTATTTACTCTTTGAGTTACATTACCATCATAAGTAGAGGACAATATATTTAATACAGTCAACCCTCCTATTACACGATTAATTCGTTTTGCATTGTACCGAAACCGTGTTAAGCGAAATCAAAACAATGTAGTAAAACATACATACGTGCTATATGAATGTTGTTCATATTTATTAAGTCGTGGTATATAAAATCGTTTTGCAATTTTTGTGCTGTGTTATATCGAAACCGAATTTTTACAGTGCCGTGTTATAAGAGGTTGAGTATAATAGAACCTATAATAAATAAAATTTTAAATAAAATGAAAATGGATAAGACCTATGAAGTAAGCATGAAAAAGGAAGTAGGTAGCAATTTAATAATACAAAGAAATATTTGTATTATGTTCTGCAATTCTAAATTATACTTCATAATAGCAAAACACTATATTTAAAACGTGTGATTTTACAGAATCAATATTCTTTCGGAAATAACAATCAAACATATTCACTATAGTATGTGCACGTTTAGCAAAAACATGTAGAATCAAATAAATAATTATTTATGAATAATGTGTCACTTACAACTAAGGGAGTGCAGAGTATCTACGTATGAGAAACTAATCTCTACTTTTAACACTTTATCTGAAATAGAATAAGACACGTACAATCGAGTCGTTTCCGTAGGACGCACCACGCTAACGCTGCATTTCCAAACGTCATGAATTTTAGTAAATATTACAGTTTCAATGATAAAGTGTGATGTGTGTAACAGATATCAAAGTATAACAAATTTCCACATACCAGGAGAAAGAAAATTAGGATCTATTGGTTTACTCGGGTCGTTGCACTCTTCTTCTTGATACATGGCAAGATGCGACCAAAGAGCGCTTTTCCCTTGTTTATTTTGCAATCCATGACTCCAAACTCGTTCTAAGAGATCACAGAGACTGGCAACTAGTGTATTTTCTTCGACATCGGATAACGATTCACCGCCATGACCTAATGCAACTGCTTCAGAACCCATTTTTTCAACCAACATTCTTTTTGTTTTTGATTTACAATCCTTAAAACAAACACAAAAAAACAGAATAACATAACTTTCTCGTGTTCATAAATTTATTTATTCTATTTTCATTTTAGTAAATATACTTTGAGCAATTTTTCAACAAATGTCCAATTTGCTTGTGCTATTAATGCTGGACTCATATCTGCAGAGAGCTTAGTTTGAGGTCGAGGCGATTGTGTTTCTTGAGGTACTGGAGTTTTCCCATTTGACTCCATAGATTTCATTTTATACTTCCACTGAGTCTGACCTCTCCGACTACTGTTATAGATATAAAATTAATCAATTTCTAAGAATAGAAATAAAAATTGTACGAATAAATAAAATATTTAGACAATTAATAATTATAATAGCTGATTTTCAGGATACTGCAAATAAAAAATAAAATAGTGAATCAAATTATATGATAATATATAGTAACCTCAGATATACACGTATAATGCCGTAAAATTTCAAGTAAATTCTTACCGAAGTATACTACACGTGAAGCAGGAAATAAAATAATAAACGTTAATATTTCTTGTGTTGATTAAATTGTCAAAAAAATGCATTTGTTCAAAATATTTACCTTTGAGTTGGCTCCTTATTTAATGCTACACTGTCTAACAAGGGAAAACTTCGAAAATACGCTGCTCTATGAGGAACGATCTCTGTAGGTGGATTCGTTTCAAAATCTACGTTTGTCAACCTTTGTTCCAATACCTTTTGCGATTCTTCTATACTTGTACAAGGTTCATAACGTGTCGATCTTACAATACCTTCTCCAACTTTTTTCCTATAATAAACAAGAATAACTTTATCATTTGAGAGAATATCACAGAATAATGGTACAAAAGTTTATCTTTCTTATGCTTACCTTAAGAGAGAAATTCTTTGATCAAAAACTCGTGTGTTAAAATCAAGCTCACTCCACGTTGACATAACTTTGCTGTCGACAAGAGATGCGAACATTTGTGTTTCTAGAAACCTTGATAAAAATGGCAAATGCTGTGTGGGTTGGTCAGATAAAAATGTAGCCTTATCAAAAACATGCATACTATCCCTATTATTCAACCATTCATCTTTGTCCTGAAAGAAACAATCGTTTTTCTTTCTCAAATACAGTTTAATATTTATGTTAGATATTATTTATATTATTTATATTTTATAATTCATATTATATAGATGTCATTTATATTATTATAGATATTAGATATTAATTTATATAAATATTATTTTCATAGATATTCATTTATATAAATATAAATATTAATACACCCAAAAGGTAAAAAAAGATGGAAATAACCATATTTATTCTTATTTTTGAATTAACGAGTAGAGAGTTTGCTTTTTAACGAACTACATTTGCTTAATTTTATGATAGGACTTCGAAATAATATCCTTGCGCATAAACATAAGTCTGCAGACGTTTTACTATTGTCTGTCCTACTCTTCCTATTTGTATAGCTTGAATTTGTTGAAAAATTTTTTTATTTCTGTTGTGAAATATTTAAACATTATCAATGTATATTTCACAAGTCCGATTTAAATCGTGGAGCGAGCACAATAGGAAATAGGATCTTCATGACTTATTCAACTACTTGCAAATCGCTTGTTCCAAAGTAGCCTAACTGCTTCTAACTGAAATGCGTTAGAGCATCATGCTGCATAAAATATATACATCATATTTAAATGTGTATGTATTTAAGAAATTAACACATGATTCTCCGGTTCATTTCCCATGGAGAAATGAGTCCGAATAAAAACTCACTGTAACTCAAAAATGATAATAAATATAACATATGTTTATACGAACTTTTCTTATCTTTTTTGCGTACTAAATCAATTTCTAAAGAGATTCTTATATATTACGAAGCAACTTATATGAATACTCTTTCGCACCTGACTTGGTTGAATAACGAAGTGTTCGTAATTAGAAAAAATCTGTACAAAACGGTTCAGAAAAATCTCTCTAATGGCATTGTTAAACATAAGCATCTCTTGATATTCTTCTTGAGGTGAGAGTATCTGCTCTTTCACGTTATCTTCCATTGAATCGATATCTTCCACGTTCACTCCTATAAGAAAAACGGATACTAAACAAAAATGACCAAATGATGCTCTAAAACTAAACATATTTATATTTAGTTAAAAAGCTCCTTTACTATATTTGGCATACATTAACTATAAAAATGTTTAATTCACCTAAGAAAGTCATCTATTATTAGAGCTCTTACAAAGAAAGTAGAAAAATTTTATATAAATAAATTTAAAGAAATTTATATACTAGAATTTATATAAAAATATATATAAATAAAATTATATAAAATAAAAAATCTTTACCAGTTCTCTTAGCGATATCTACTATCCTTTGTAACGTGTCTGATTGCGGCGTCGGTTCCGGTC
The DNA here is from genome assembly GCA_014737505.1 of Bombus sibiricus. Classification (NCBI taxonomy): domain Eukaryota; kingdom Metazoa; phylum Arthropoda; class Insecta; order Hymenoptera; family Apidae; genus Bombus; species Bombus sibiricus. Next base: position 125,681 of record JACXIM010000094.1, read on the forward strand.
GATTCCAATCCAAGACATCGTGTAACGAATGTTTTCTGCGAGGAAGATGACATCCAGAACCAGGAAGCGTCAAACTACTAGTCATGATGTCACCGTTATAATGATTTATGACCGTGTTATCAGCCCTGAAAAAACATTTTGATCTTAATAGTTGAAAAATACTCATATAAAAAAGAAAAAGATGAACATTTTCAACTTACTTTCCCGCGTGTGGTACTTTGTACTTGTTTAAGAGAGCTCTAATCTCGGCAATAAATTGCATTTTATGTGGAAATACAGGTAACTCTTCTGGAAATTGGCTACTTTGCTTATCTATATCTACATAACAAAGATTTGCCTGTAATCAAGAAACAGAATTTAAAATAGCATCGTCTCAAACACAAAATAAAAAGAAGAAAAGAAAGAGAAGACATTTTAACTACGTCAGACTAGATTAAATAACATAAAATAATCTTAAATTCAAACTAGTTCACATGTTTCGCACAACTTGGATTAGAAGATTTTAAAATTTTTGCCAAATTATCTTAGTAAATCTATTCTATCGTAAAACAGAAATGCATACAAGAGAAAAATGACTGATTTTTTAGATGCCCACTCCAAATAACATATTCGGTATTACTAGCGCATTTTTATTTTTGTATATTTCAACAAATAATTTTAGGAATACAAATAAGACAGTGAAATAAATATATTTTCAAAGAAAGAAACATACAACCCCTAAAGAGAGGTATTCCTTTATTTTAATAGCGGAGAATCAAATTTTTTCCGGATCTAAAGCATTTGATTTTCCATTTAATTTTTATAATAATTTTCAATGTACAAGATGATAGAAATTTTAAGGCGCTGATTTTGAAAAGCGCTAAACACTCACTTCGCTGGCAATTTTCAATACACCGCCCTCACTTTGTGCGTGCAAACCCATTATAAATGGTACCGGTGCGTCCAAGAAGTGATGTAGACTGGCGGGCAATATCGGCACGTACACATGTTGCCAGGAAAACGGAAAGAGAAGCGCCGTTATGCATTCGGATACCACCATCAACTTGTGGAAATCTGAACTTCTAAGTAATACTTGATTCTCTAATAGAACACATGTAAACAATTGAATCACGCAATCCGCTCCAAGCCATGTGAATATATCCTTCAGAGGGTAATCTAGCATCTGTAACTCCTGCGATGGCGTTGGCTGATGGATAACCAGTTCTAACGGCGATTTCGCTGGCTCGTCATTGGGAATGAAGAACTTTAACGACTTTCCAGGCAATGGTACCGGCACATTGTACAGCAAATTGTATACGTATGACTCTAAACTAAGACCAGGTCCTGGATGTCTAGGAACACATCTATAAAGATAAATATTCGATGAGCTTCCAATAAGTAGTGTATATATAATAGGAATGTAAGCTTCGGTATTGCCTTAAATTTTACGTAGTTTTAAATGTATATACCTCTAACTTTCTCTCACCCGTGGAAATTATAGTTTTGAAAAGGCTTATATTTCTTGATAGATGATTAATTTCCTAAAAGAATTTTCTGATTCTATAAATTTCACTTAAAATGTGTAATGGCGTCCATATCTTTGATTTTTTGTAAGCAAAAACGTTATTTTGCGTTATCTATACTTTTTACTGCGTGATAGTATATTAATTGATTGGTTTAACTATACAAGCTTCAGCTTTCTTTAATATTTAACTTTATAAAAATAATAAAGGAGTAAAATGAATTTTGAAGAAATTTACAAAAATAATACAAATCATTGGAAATTTTGAAAAATTTATTTGAAAACTAAAATTTCGTACTTCTTGTCACTAAAAATGTCAATTTATAATATCTTCAAAGGAAACTTAACTTAATTTGGCTTGGGATAATGGTTATTTCAAGGATGAAAGTAGTTTATTAACGATCTTCTACATTATCAAGACACTAGCAAGAGATGATGGAACGTTGTAAGATGATAAGTTAGATATATACTTACTTGTAGAGATTAGTCAGGAACGTTTTCGCGGCATGAAGGTAAGGCTGCTGGCATAGCAAGGATATCGATTTAGTCACTAGCAACTTGTCTTTGGTGGAGTCGTAGTAGCCTAACGCAGCACCTGGTGAATGTGCTGATAGCTTGAAATGCCGTGGCAACGATCGCGTGTTATGTCCATCCTGGCCTTTTCTTGCCCTGCTAACGCATTTATATTACATCTTCATGCATTCGATTCTGCTAATCTTTATTTAAATTGAATTTCTTTCATTATTTTACGTTAAATTGATAATCTTAAGTAATACAGAATATTTAAAGTAAGTTCCTACATGAAACATTAAGGGGCAAATAGTAGAACGAACCCGTTAAAAATATTTAAGCCTTTTAAGTATGAGTTTTAGATACGGCATTTTTGCACAAAAATCCTAGATCACGTACCAAATGGAAATGTTTTGTTTTTATGGATGAATATAAAAATATATCGATGTCATTTTAAATTTGTTGTAACTTTTTAAAACGTTTAATTCAAGAATCATTGGTAATTTGTTAAAAAGGTATCAATCTGCCTCGAAATAATTAATATTTGGTACCAATTTCTTTTTCCTTTCGATAGCAGAAGCCCTTCGTAGGATTTTACCGAATAATTTTTTTTTTATTAAACTTATCTCGTACATTCTGTGCAATCTTTAATATCTTTAGTTTGTACAAGGTTTAGTATTTCGTACAATTTATTTGCGTTTATCGTTTCCTTTCTCATGAAACATTCTATATATATTTTACAACATTTAAATTAGGACGTTATTTATCAAACAATTTAAAAGAAAATTTATAAACAAGAAAAAAGCAACAAACACGGTAATAATTAAAGATTCGCTTTTGCTAATATCATGTAAAGATATTTCCCGAATGAAAATATTTTATGTGAAAACACGCTCTCCCCGCCACAATACACAGTACACAGTACGATAAGTAGATAATGGAAGTTGAGATGCTACGACCTTCTTACACAGCATTAACAACGACAAACAACTAGACGCGCCAAAAGATCAAGCAAGTATCGGCATCAGCAAAGATATTTAGTTATTCAGTTCAGTTATAGGGTTCAATCCAGTTAGTTGAAATTTTCGTCGAGTTGAGTTAGAGTCAGTAAGAGCTCAGTCAGTTAAAAATTTGTAGTTTTTGCGAAGACGACAACTGTTTTAATATAGTCTTTGAGTAACGTCAAGAAATAAAACCGACCATTTATTAATCGTCAAAAATTCATACAGTCAGTCTTCCAGCAACTATGCCAACTCAGTACGACATTCCAAGAATGCAATCGACCATACATATAAGCAAGGTGAGAAGCTAAACATTTTAACATTTTCTTCTTCGATTTCGGACTTGTACCACATGTACGACTTCAATAAAATTATTCATTGACTATTATTGTCAATAATTAAGAAGATATCAGAAATATCTATTTATTCCAAGAGAACCTTAATCCTTCCCGTGCTAGTGCTTTTGCACATAGCGGGTAAGCCGAGACATGGAATTTTATTTATCAATTGTATTATCAATTGTATTGTAGTTAACGCAACCCATACGGTTATATTAACGAATTAAAACGTTAAGGATACAACAGTTTGGAAATTCAAAATAGTGCTGCGCCTTAAAAGGGTACGACAAGTTTTGAAAAAATCCATTCGGTTGTCGCGGAAGTAATTAGAGCAAAGCCTCCTGGGATATTCGGAATAGTGCCACGCTCTAGAAGGGTGCGACAAGTTTTGAAATCATTCCATTTAGTCGTTTGCCTTGTTTCAAAAATAGCGAATGAGAGTCTAACTAATCGAAATAGTTAATAACTATTTCTGGTGGCAGCAACTACCGTTTTTTCCAGAGTAACACATAACGGTTACGAACACCGAAGATCAAGATCAGATCGTAACAAATACAGATATTCATATTTAATTCTAAAGGTTTATATTCGTTTCTTTGTTTGTGTCAAGATATTAACGAGTACAATTATTTTCTGTGGTTTGAAGCAATTGTTCGTATATTTCGCTATTATATAATGAGAAAGAAGACTGAGATAGAATGTCGATTATCTGAACAAGAAAGATAATAGCTCGATAAATCAATAATAGTATATCTGTTCGACTATTCAGACAAAACTATTTCAATATTTCCAACAGAAGAACTCCTAATTACATTTCCAGATATATTTTACATCTGGAAGCTGTACAAGATGTTTTTTGCTTGATACATACATACAGTGCCAAACAAAAGTATTATCGCATAATCATACACGGATCCTGAGTCTTCGTATAAAATTCTTTGTAAATCTGTAAAGAATGTGATTTTCTGTTTAATTTTTTTGTAAAATGTGACTGTCGACTCTGTGTATGCTAGTATATAATATTTAAGTATACATTTAAAAAGTAGTTATAGTAAAGGAAAAGAAAGATAAAATACACATAAACGTCCGTTTTCAGCGGGACAAAAGTATCGGCACACTTATGATTTTGCGGTATAAATTTATCGTAACATTTGATTTACTATTTAGTATGCAATTCATTTTTTTATAACAGCTTTCAGACGATTAGGTATTGAATTTATTAAATTTTTTGTAATTTTTGGGCCTATTTTGTACCATTCTTTAAGCAATAGTTTCTACAGCTCTTCTTGCTTAGACGAAATATGATGTGTTTTAATCCTTCTGCCTACCTAATTCAGACCAAAGATCTTCTACAGGATTTAGAGCTGAGGGTTGTGGAGGAGTCGTTAAAATATCCAATGTATTAAAAATAATCCATTATTTAACAATATAGGCTATGTATTTTGAATCATTATCCTGTTGAACATAACAGTCTTGTCTTAAATTTCATTTTTCTCACACTTTTGCTTTAAAATATTTAAATACCTATATTTGTGCATAGTATTATTCAATATGGTATGTAATAATAATGTAATGGTATATTCAATAAAAACAAACTCTCCTACAGCAAAAGACATTCCCCATATTACTACCCTGACACCACTGCATTTGACGCTTTGGACAATGCTTTTTTCATTTAATCCTGTTGAGGTTTTATATCTCGGAATAGAGAGAGCAAGCGCGAGGATGAATGTATTATAGAAATTCTTTATTCAGAAATGTTAGAAATTAGGATCTCCAATGGTTTCTATTCTATGTGATAATGTATTGATAGATGGATTTATTACAGTGGATTAAACAGAAAACGATGATTATTTAATGTGAACTTAATGCAGTAGTGTGATATGACAACTCTCGATTAACGACTTTTGACTCTTGACTCTCGGATGGCTAACTGAACATCAACTGCTGCTGTGCCGAAATATATTTATGGCCGTTAGGCCTATTGAAGTTTTCCGACCCTTTCGGCTTGTCGGCATTTGCGCTTTATCGTCGATATTGTCTGTATGTGGACGATCTTTCCGCGGTACTATAATAGAGACTAAAGAAGCCGCTGTAAAAAGAATCGTTGTGCCAAAAACTAGACATTAGAGATGTAGAGATTTCCTAGAAGTGAGATTCGCTTAAACAAATTTAGTATTCAGTTTTTATTATTTATTTAGTATTCAGAAAAATATTAAATTTAGTTTCATCTGGAAACAGTATTTTTTTCTAAAATGTTGTATTTTCGTCTACATAATTAATAATGAACTCCAATCTTTTATTATTATTATTGTTGTTATTGTTATTGTTATTATTATCACTGTTATTATATTGACTATCTTTTTTTTCTTAGTCTGTAAGCTCTCGAGGACATTGTCACGTAAAATGACACAAAAGAAATGGAAATATAAAAAAAGGAAATTTAGAATGAAAAATAAAAAGAAACTTTATTTTTTTCTAAAACAGTTCACAAATTTTACTTCCTAGCTCTAGGCGTGACTTTTCAAGACTGCCTCTTACAACTCGATTTCCGATCGGACTCGGTTATTTGTCTTTTGTCAACCCTCAATATTCCCACCATCCAACCGCTTGTTAGGCGTCCGCGACCGTTGCCACGCGTGCCTTCTTCTCGAATATTCGGCGGAAGGACCGTTGAGATATTGATGGCTCATTAGGTACTTTGGCGACATACATCGTTGCCGAACGTCGCTTCAGCTTTATGCCCGTCAACAGTGCATCGGATTGAAAAAGGGTGCCGGTCGTGACAACATCCGCTTTGTGTAGCATTTGTTAGATCGTATGCCAAGAAATCGTTTAATCACACTTCTTACGATAAAGCAACTATAATAATAATACTATACTAATATACTATAATAATGATTACAGCAATAAATAATCATTTTTTATATTTCCGAGCAAGATTTTCTTTGCTCATATACACATATATTTAATACATTTTAATATAATCTTTCTTTCAGCTATTGTTGTTTCTTTTCTCATTTTATTTCCCATTATTCAGGTTTCTTTTTTCTGCAAAACAATCTTACTAACTAAAAAAATGACAATCAGTTTGAATGGTGAAACTTCCTGCGACATTACAGATGTGCCAACATTGGGAATATTTAGAAAAGTATATTTAGAATATTTAGAAAGTAGAATACACGTAATAACAAATTTTTCAAATGTGCTTTTGTTCCGCTGAAAACGGACTTTTATGAGTATTTTATCTATTTTCTTTATTTTAACTATCTTTAAATTTCATAATTCATAGTATACAGTGAGTCACAAAATTATTCGCTCAGCCGAGAATCCGGCAAAGATGAATAAAGTAGCCAGACAACGAAGGATTTTTTAATATTTTTTTTATTTTGATGTACATTATTGACATCTTAATGCAACAAAATTGTAAACAAAAATTGAAAATTTTTTATTCATAACTGCAAGAAACATGTTATAACAAATCTTTACAC